>JAFIRS010003661.1:0-121851 GCA_018342105.1 Gonioctena quinquepunctata | reverse complement strand
TTGCCCTTTTTTCAATCCCACACACAAAGATACTTTTTACTTTTGGTTACATAGTGGCTTGTAAAATAAAAAAAGGGGTACATCCTCGGTGTACACCCAAAAATGCGCATAAGAAAGGTTTTCAATTCAAGGACAAAAATATGGCCAAAAATTCTTTGAAAATTGGAAAGACTCAGTCACATCAGTAGCATTCGTCAAAAATTAAAACAAGGGGTACATCCTCAGGGGTATATACCAATATAATGCACATAAAAAAGGTTATTTATTTCAATTCAAGGACAAATATGGCATGAAGACACAGAAACCTTGAAGATCGGAGAGACACTGATTCGAAATACTCTTCTCCTGGGATATTTCAATGAAATATCCCCACCCTACAACAAATCCGATGCGATGCGCAATCTGTATGGATTTGAGGGGATTCTCTTGACATTCAGCGCACTCATCAATACTCGCAGTTCACTCTTAGCTCTCTCACAGGACAAACGCCCTCCTTTCTTGGAGAGTGCAAGGATTCATGAAGGTCATGACTACACAGAATATGTATGCCTACACCACAACTTTGGTCAAGGTCAAACAAAAATCGAGATCAAATCTTGAGGTTGCCGAAACAATCCCAACATCAAAACTCTAGGTCAAATCTCAAAGTCAAAACTTAATGTTATGAATCTCAAGGTCAAACTCAAGGTCAAAACTGAAGTCGAATCTCAAAGTCGACCAAACCCAATATCAAAACTCAATGACAAATCTCAAAGTCAAATCTCAAGGTCAAACACACACACACTGCACACCTGCAACTATTCAAGGTCACACGTGACGTCATAGTGGTGGGGGGAGACCCAGAACCGGCTTAAATCTCCTACTATAAAACATTTATTTAAGGGATGTTTGCTGGCTTGTTCATCCGAGCAACCGACTATAATTCAGCAGAGGGTGATATCAAGCCACACTGCAATGTTCATTACACTTTCCATTATATAGACGTTGCTCAACTATGTTGAGATGATGAGGCTCAAGTAAAAACGAAATGAAACTATATGTATTTCCTGAAATCATCTCATATGTATGTTTGTCTGTTTTTTATTCCCTTGAATTTCAGAGAATTTTTGATGTAGGATAATGAAATTCGGCATGCTGAGGAAGCTCAGAACTCCAAAAATCTCCATCTGGTAACTTCCGGAGGAGAAAGTTTTATATAGTCAGCTATGTGAGTAACAGTTTGGAAGTGCTTTCCATAAGGATACTAAACCTTTCTTGATGGAATTCGTGATAAGTAAAATAGATAATCACGTAGATTTATTTGATCAAGTTACAAATATGTTTTTGGCAAGTCATTCGAACACGAATGTTGTGGACGTGTACACGTGCCTATTTTGCTCCTAGATTACTGGACTTTCATTGTGGTTTGAAATAATTTTTCTGAAAATATAACGTAGGAATAGTGTGTTATCAAGAGATCTACCCAGTCAAATCAAAGAAAAATTAAACTCAAATGAATTTACGTGAACATTATAATCACAATCAATTAGTGCATAAACAGGCAAACATTAATAAATTCGTTGTGCCTACCAAAAAGCACATGATAAATTGAACAAAAACTAGTCAAAGGATGAAAAACCCTCCGGTTCCCAATACGAGCAAAAACCCGTACGACTCTTTTATTTTATTTGCTCAGCCAGGACCAGCTTCTTAGCATTCAAACTCTGAAGACAACTATGAACTGTTGCAAATGCAAATTAACTATCGAATATGAAAACTATTTAAAATGTGACTGCTGCAGGAGACCAACACACAAACAAATTTTTCCACACGGAACTTTCTGCATCTGAAATTGAATTCATGTCATCAAAAAACGAGTATTGAGACTCCTTTGCAAAGACTGTAGCAGCGGTTTCCTGCAAATTTCTGTTATATGACAGTCAATTGGATTACTGGGAGCGGAAATTAAAACAACCAAAGAAACATTGCATCCACATAATAACATAGCGCCCATAGCTGGTACCTCCAACCTGAATGAAATCATGGCAGAAACGACCAAATGAAAATCAAGAAAAAAAAAATTATGATTTTTGGACCACCAGAAGATGACAACACAGAGGACAAATCCGTAGCAATGGAAGCATATAATGCATCAAATCGCGACGTTGAACAAAATACAATTGTTATAGAGTATTAGGAGTAGGCCAATCAACAAATCACCCAAACTCTAACGCGCTAAGACCATGACCCCTAAAACTGATCTTACAAACAGCCGAAGAAGCTATAACAATCATTCAGAGAGCCAACAAAATTAAAGACATCGCGAAATTCAATAGACTCACAATTACATCTGACAAAATTCCAGCCCAAGCTCAGCTATACTACAACAATAAAACAAGAACTGTCAGAGAGACCAGCTGATGGTGAAAGTGTTCAAAAATTAAATATTTCAATGGAGGACCAAAAATTGTAGAAACTCCAAGTAACGTTCAAACAAAACTGTAACAGAGCTTTTCTCTGCATCTATCAAAACGTCCGAGGCCTGAAAACTCTCGAATGCTTCATATCTCAGAGTTTCACATAGTCGTTATCACCAAAACCTGCAAAGTTATATAAACATAATGTCTCATATTTATCCACCACCTATATTCCTCCCAACATAAAATATCAACACATACAAATCTATATATGTTTGTACGACAACGGACAATTACCAATAGGAGATTTCAACTAACGGAATTTCATAAACATAGATGATATAACGATTGCAAACAACCCGCAGCTGTTCAGTGTTCAACATTCCATGGAATTTTTCATTCTAAAACCACACAACTCGATAACAAATAGCTCAGGACATCGATTCGATTGACGTAAGAATCATCAAAATGGGCCGACGCGTTTGATCTCTAGAGCGCCACAAAGGAACAAACATGCTTGATGAATTTTCTGTTCGGATTGTTACCATCTTTTTTAATGTTCACTTCTACGCAGTCGGGTGGTCTGGTTATCAAATTAACTTTTTTATTTCACACTTTTTAATTGGAAGTTTTTACAATATGGCATCTGGTGTCACAATTTGGCTTCTGGTTGTCACAATATTGAATTTTTATTTTTACTGTCATATCTTCATTTACAATATGGCGACTGGTTGTCGCCATATTGGAATTTTATTGTGACTGTCATGTCTTTATTCATGATATGGCGTTTGGTTGTCACAATATTGAATTTTTATTATTACTGTCAGGTCTTTATTCAGCATCTAGTCTAGTTAACAAGGGCTTTTTTGGGTCAAATTTTTCCGCATTCTCCAAAAATTTGAAATGGCATGTCGATATTTTTTGAGAAAATGCTAAGGCCGCTCGCAAAAATTGCAATAGTTATAAACAATCAACTGAAAAACAAAAAGGGGGTTTGGTTTTTCGCCAATAACTCAGAAACTGTTGAGATAATTCAAATTAGAAAAAAGGTTCAAAAAGAAGAGGAAATTTCCTAAGGAAAAGTTTGGCATCACGGAACTGTAGGACCAATATTTATAATTTTCCCACAGGGTTGAAAACGGGTACTCCGGCTTGCGCAAGCCACGCCCCCGTCGGACCTTTAATGAATATATATTATTTAAACACATTAAATATGAAAATTAAAAATTGAAAAAATTCAGGCGCTTGCAGGATAGATCAATGAACAATAATTCAAGAATTTTTATTGCGATTTTTCCAAAAGTTATCCATTAGTTAATTAACAATTTTTTGTAACACGAACAATAATAACATTGCAAGTGCGATAATTGTTAAACTATTAATCTGAGAATGTTTCTCTTTCGTGGAGCCATTTTTCAAAGGTCGGAAAATAGATTTCCGTTGGAAAAATTTGAAAATTGGTAATTTTCGTTTTGTTATTAACAATTTACTGAGGTGAAAAATTATAATGGTTCATTAAACATTGAAAAATTTTTTTTTTATATAATATTATTATTGATCCGTTTTCTTATGATCAGAAGCTACTCAAAAATGATTTTTAATAATTGTTATCTCTATTGTTTGAAAATGGTTATAAACAAATGCGTTGTTTATGAAATAATAAAAAAAATATTTACATAATAAAATTTTTAAAAAAATTATATCACCATTTTTTATGAAAATAAAAGACCTTTTTTTAAATAATTTTTTATCTTGGTCTTCGATATTGAAAAAAAATATTAATATTTAAATTTTCATTGTTTTTTTAACAAACAATTTGTTATAAACAAATAAATTATCTCTTTGTATTTTTTTTTCTTCTACTTAAAAAAACGATGACAACCAACTATTATTTTCAGAAAAAAAAAAATTATATTTTTTATTGAACTTTCAATTTTCTGTTCTCTTTCATTTCACCACTCTGACCTGGTTTTTAATGTTTAATTTTATTATTACTTTTTAACTAATGGAGATACATGGAAAAAATTCAGGACTTATTTATTCTTCATTGATTGAACAACAAATTAAGCCAAAACTGTTTTCTACTTTCATGTCTAAATATCTTATAAACTAATATAACTATGACCATACAACTTATGTAACTTTTCGTGGAGAGCTACACTGTGATAAGAAGCACAAACACCTGATTTTGCCAAAATGTTAATGATAGTTTTAATTCGGCATTTACGATTCAAGTATATCCCAGTAGCTAAGTGAAGTGGAGATAGAAATGATGTGGGACGAATCGCTTTTACTATTGACGATCCAATATATTTTTTTTTTCTTCAAAAAATAATACATGGTTTTTTTTTTGTTTTTTTAAGTGGAAAAAGGAAAAAAATACAAAGAGACAATTCATTTGTTTATAACAAATTGTCTATTAAATGAACAATGGAAATTTAAATAATAATATTCATTTTTCTCAGTATTTAAGACCAAGATAAATAATGATTAAAAAAATGGTTCCTCAATTTTTATAACAAGTGGTAAAAAAAAATTGTTATTTAACAAATGCGTTTTTAAGCAATAAATTATTTTTTTAAGAAACAGTTTTTTTTGAAAAATAATAATTATCATCAAAGATTATGTTATAAATTTTTTTTTGAATGATCTCAAACAACGCATTTGTTCTGATCATAAGAGAACGGATCAATAATAATTTTATAAAAAAATTTTTTTTTCAAAGTTTAATGAAGCTTTATAATTTTTCACCTTAGTAAATTGTTAATAACAAAACGAAAATTAACAATTATTAAATTTTTCCAACATAAATCTATTCTAAGACCTTTGAAAAATAGCTCCACGAAAGGAAAACATTCTCAGATTAATAGTTTAACAATTATCGCACTTGCAATGTTAATGTTCGTGCTACAAAAAATTGTTAATTAACTAATGGATAACTTATTGAGAAATCGCGATAAAAATTTCTGTACCACGTATTATTGTTCATTGATCTATTTCGGAGGCGCCTGAATTTTTTAATTTTCATATTCAATAAGTTTTAATAATATTTATTCATTAAAAGTCCGACGGGGGCGTGGCTTGCGCAAGCCGGAGTACCCGTTTTCGAGCGTATTTTCAACCCTCTGGAAAAATTATAAATATTGGTCCTACAATTCCGGGATTCCAATCTTTTTGCATTTTATTTCAAATTTCTATTATCTCAAATAGTTTCTGAGATATTGGCGTAAAATCAAACCTCCTTCTTTTCACTTAATTGTTTATAACTATTACAATTTTTGCGAGCGGCCTTAGCATTTTCTCAAAAATATCTACATGCCATTCCAAATCGAATGAAACCTCAATCATAATTTTCGGAGAATGCGAAAAAAATTTGACCTAAAAAGCACTTGTTAACTAGAAGACTAATCTGGGTGTCGCCATATTGAGTTTTTATTGATACTGTTATGTTTTCAATCACAATGAGGCATCTGGTTGTCGCCATATTGAATTCTGATCACTGCCATGTCTCCAGTGTTACTTGCGAAATTGAGACAATTCGATTGACGTATAAATCATCAATATCAAAAAAACCATGATCATCATATTGAATTTTGATCACTGTCATGTCTCAAGTGACACTCGCAAGATTATGAAAATTCGATTGACGTAAGAATCAATTGAATCGGCCTACGCGTTTGGTTTCTAGAGTGCCACAAACGAACAAACATACATATATGATGAACATATTACCCTATTTTGCGTCGCAGAGTCGGGTAATTTGAGGTTCACTCCATACACAGTCGGGTTTTTTTTATTTCAAAACTAACTTTCCTTATTTCACACTTTTCAGAGAGGATTTTTCACAATATGGCGTCTGTTTGCCGGCATATTGAATTTTTTTCCAATATGACATCTGGTTGTCACCATATTGATTTTTGATTACTTTCATGTCTTTAGTGACACTCGCGAAATTAGGATAATTCGATTGACGTGAGAATCATCAGAATATTCTCGAAATAAAAATCAAAGCTATACCGAGGAACTAGACACAGATCTATTCTTACACGCTTTCTATTAGCTTCACTTGTATGTTTGTTTGTTTGTAACCGACTCCTTTGGGCGTGATTTTGACCCACTTCTAGCCGTACGAATGATTTGAAATTCGGCAGGTGTACATAATTCCGGTGACAATGCATTAAAAAATTTTTGTTTAAAAAAAAATGGCGGCTCCAATATGGGGACGAGTTTTGTGATTATGGTCTGATTCGCTTCAAAATTGGTATCTGACGGTTTTTGTGGTCAGAGATTATGATTCTTTTGTCAAAACTGGGAAATTCCAGATGGCGGCTCCAAAATGGGACGAGTTTTGTGATTATGATCCGATTCCATTCAAAATTGGTATGTGGGGGTTACTGGGGTCCAATATCATGATTCTTTTGTGAAAATTGAAAAATTCCAGATGGCGGCTCCAAAATGGCGGACGAGTTTTGTGATTATGGTCCGATTCTATTCAAAATCAGAGAATAATAGTTGAAAAAATTGAATAATAATAATAACAGTTTGAAAAACTGAAAACCACGCTTCAATAGAAAACAAAACTGAAAAGTTTAAGATAAATAATAGTTCAAAAACAAAAAAATACGCTTTAATAGAAAACTAAACTTAAAGGTAGAAAATAATTTTAAATGAGTTTGAAGTAAGAATACAGTGATCAACAACAAATGTATTTCATCGTAAGAAAGCGTGGGGTGCTTTTAAAGATATTTTCATGATGATTCTACTTTTACCAATATCTGTCGATGGAATATCAACAACAATTGACATCAAGCACCCCACGATTTTTTACGATGAAATAAATTTGTTGTTAATCACTGTATTCTTATTTCAAACTCATTTAAAATTATTTTCTACTTTTCAGTTTAGTTTTATATTAAGGCGTGTTTCTCAGTTCTTGAACTATTATTTATTATATTATGAATAAGAGATTCCAGACTACGTTACGTTATTTGTTTCTGGAGGTGAAGCACAGCTGCCTCCGATGCATTTTTGGCTCAAAAACGGTTAACTAGATGCATGGATGAAATTCCGAGTTTGGTATCATGTAAACAATCCTTCAAAAAAAACTCCATTACACCATTGACCCGCTTTCACATTCTAGAATTATGTGTATATATTTTCGAAAACTATCAAAAGCTCTTGTGCAATAAAGATCTCCATAAAAACAAAACTCGCCAGATAGATATCCTCTCTACACCTAGAGACAACAGGAAAGTAACGTATTGTTCTCCAGATGACAATGGGTCCTAAATTATTCAACAAACTTCCTTTTAACATCAGGGAATGTAAGTCACTTCAATAATTTGAATCTAGTCTGGAAGAATTTTTATTGCACAATTGCTTCTACAAAGAGTTTTTAGATGTGACGTGACTATAAATGTTATGTATGAATGTATATTATTCAAATCCCCCAAACTGTATGTATGTTATCCCTCATATTATGACTCTTCCTATACATTGTGGAATATCGAAATGAAAAATGAATTGATTGAATTGAACAATGGTGTTAGACCGCATGTTGGATGTAGGTAACTGTAATTGATGTGGTATGTAGGATGGTCCACGTAGACACTAAATGCTCATTAATTGAGGTCCATAATAAATGAAGATGGATGGGGTCGCACAGAAACAACTTCTGATAGGGAAAGAAGACTAAGCGGATACAAGCTGGGTTCCACTATTGAACATCATGTAGGTATTAACCGATTTTGGGATAATTGGTCACTCAATCGACAACAGTTGTACTGCCACCTATGTGATGTAAATGATAATGGTAATGCTTTCGAAATCCAATAATCAGTTGTTTCAAAAAAAAGCAACATCTATTATTTCGAATTGAGCGGTGGATGGTCATTGAATAAAATATTTTCGAAATTTCCTCACTGTAGGAATCGACATATTTCATTCGATTCAGCTGAACTGATAGAAAAATTACCTGTAGCGGAACATTTGAGTTTGTTTCACAACTTTCAAATAATATCGTAGAGATTCTCATGGAAAGTGCATTCCGATATGCGAAGATATTAAGCGATGAATATCGGTAACTTTTGAATAAGCATCCCACTGTGCAAAAACTAGTACTATTAACGTTATCATATGGTAACCTAGATACATTGTTACGTTATGATTATTGTGCCCATAACGTCCCAATGACCAGTTTAGAGTCGTTATATGTCTACCAACATAACAAAATCGCAGATACGTTATATAAAATTCGTATACGTTATCTGAAACTGTTTTGTTACAGCAATAGTACTCATAAACGAGTATGCGTAATGAAATTGTTACATAATCGTTTTTTCACGTCATATGAAACTACTTTCTCAAGGAAAAAGTACTTTCTCAAAGAGTAACGAAAATTGAGATGTTATGTCTCAAGTGTCTTCTTTTAAGGTTCTTTGGGATGTATTAAGTACATCATAATACATTTATCTTTTTAACATATGCTATTGATGGATTATTTACAATTGAATTCAAGTCAATACATGAGAGCTTTCCTACGAAAATTAATAAAATATTTGAAAATACACTATCGAGCATACAGTTTTACACAAATGATGTATCCATTTGTGACTGAGCTCCATATGCTATCTGACTTCAGTCGAGGTTATATTACTATAAATCATGGTCACTCATAAATGACAAGACAGATTATAAGGATGTATGAATGAAAAATCAATTGAATGATAACGTCCAGTGAATAAAAGTTCATGTAATTATTGATAAATATTGTGGGATTCAGTTGAATCTATATGTTAAATAGGAATGATACAAGAAAACTGTTCATATGTTGGCGGGATACATTTACACATATACACATCTCTGTGAAAATAAAATATATAATCAATTATAATTTATTGAAATTTCGGAAATAAAAACTTCTAAATTCAAGTTAATATAACTGAACTCTCCATTGAATGCAGGAGTGAACGATTGAATTATCCTGTACAATTCAATGAATACCTTGAATAATTTTCAAAATTAATAGATCACAGATAATGAATGGAACTTTCGGAATATTTGGGACACAAAAATTTAATTGAAATCGAATTGCATTGTTCTCCTTCTGTATCCAGTGAGAGAAATGAGTGGATGTGTGGATCCGAAAAGAAAGTGCAATTTCTCACATACCTGCACCAATTTTCTGGTATACGATATTGAAGTAGTAGTGCGAAAAGAGTTCATCATATTTCGAAGTGGAGTGGATTGGAATGTTTGAAGAAAACTCATTCCCCACGATGTGTATTACACCCTCAAACAGGGATGGTACATATATTTCGGACCCATTAAGGTCCATCATCAGCAAAATCCGGACACCAGTATTTTAAAAAAGAGTAACCTACATTAATGTATGCATTTGATATATTAAAAATTATAGTTCAGCCAAATATAAGTTTAATACTCGCATGGGGTTTGAGAGTGGAAAATTGTAAGAAATAGTGTGAATAAGTATTTTTTGGGAACGTTTAAAGCCTTCTATTTTTGAGAGATGTGCCATGTGAAGTGGAATGAATAGAGATCGAATTTAAACGAGTTTCAATAGGTTCAATCTAGATTGAACCAGAGAGGTAGATTCGGTGTTTCGAAGCAGAACGTTGTGAATTCACCTGAAATTCCATGCATACTTCCATATAATATCAATGGACATCGAATGCAAATGTTTCCCTCTGATAAGCTCGATTATGTTTAATTTATGTCGTGTTCACCTAACAATCCGCATACCGGTTTCAGGCTTCTTGGCCCTCATCAGTACGGAGTAGTCAACCAGCCAAAGGTCCAAAGAACTCTGGCTGAAGTGAGACACAACGTAAACAAAGCATCATCGATCTTGTAACACCTATAGGTACGCCGGAAAAGGTTCCGCCAGTTAAAGTTTATCTTTTCCGGCGTACCTATAGGTGTTACAAGATCGATGATGGTTTGTTTACGTTGTGTCTCACTTCAGCCAGAGCTCTTTGGACCTTTGGCTGTTGAACTGTCCTGATGAGGCCAAGAAGCCTAAACCGTATGCGATTGTATGAACACGACATAAATTAAACATAATCGAGCTTATCAGAAAACTGTTGAATTCAATGTCCATTGATATTATATGGAGTATGCATGGATTTTCAGGTGAATATCATTCAACGTTCTGCGTGGTATTTGCCAGGAAAGTAGTTGTTTTTCACCTGAGATCGACCTTTCTCTGGTTCAATTTTATATTGAATCCTTTATGTGAAGAAAACCGTTTAAATTCGATTTTCCCTTCTATTTTTGTTATGATAGGAATCACATTTGAAAGCAAAGCACGAAGACATATCGGATAACGAAATATCAGCAATCAACTGTTTTATTAACGGGAAGAAACATTTGATAAATATCGACGAAGTGTTTTGTTGTGATATGTGGCATCTAAACGGGAATTTCAAAAAGGAGCGATGGTTTCATGTGAAAAAATTGGATGAAATGTGACTTCAGTATAAACATCGTAAACACGAACGAGAAGAGAGAGAACTTGGAATACTGTAATTATGAAAATGAATATGTATCTCCTGTGTTCTTGTTCTGAAACGCCTTCAAGCGAGAAAGGAAAATGTTTGTGGATCTGAAGAGATCGAGCCATTTCAGGAAACAAGTGGCTTTACGGCCCCGAGCATCTCAGCAGGAGCGAACCGACGAAAAACAGCAACAAGGATCAACAAGGATGATTTTCTCCACAGTTCATCAAAACAAAATTGTTTCAGTCGAAGGAATTGTGAGAATGTTCAAATCAATGTAAAATTTATAAAACGTCATGTGTAGAATAAGGATTCCCTCGACTTCACGTTTCAGTTTCAGAACTGTTTTTTTTTACCTCAATGAATATGACGAGATTATTAATAAAATACTGCGGTGCTAAATGGGCGTAACTGACATTGTATCGAAATTTGGATTATGACTTGTTTGGATAATTGAAAGCTCATTTTAACTTTTTTCTCAAGCAAAAGGGCATATTTGAGCCTCCATATATCCATAATGATCAATGAAATATTATCTATCTACACTTCATATCACTGGTACAAAACGCAATGGTCGTATTCGTTGAGGAAGAAATTCGTTAGTGCTTCGATATGCCCTTTCAACTAAGTTACCTGTGGAATACTTTGCAGTAACGACCATGTCACCAACAAATTGGAAAAAATCACTCAGTAGGAGCGAAACATAGGCGCTGCCAACAAACATCAGATGGCGCAAAATGAGTGGCTAGTGGCTATCATTCATTATTCTGTATTCGTGTTTTCTGTGTAATTAGTAATATGCACGAACCACTAATGTCAGTCCGTATTTGAATAATCAAATTGAATAAACATTTGGTACTACCAATATTTTTTTAAACTCCGATCAATTTAGCCTAGAAAAATTCGAGGTGAAGTATTTTGAGTCAGGTCACACTTTCATCTCGGCGCATTCGTTCCACCATCACGTCGACATGTCCCTGGAGGAGGAGATAAATGGGTATTTTATTTTTTATTTTGAGGAGTGTTGTTAATATAACTTATAACAATTTGTATGACTAGGCAGACCAAGCTTCTCAATACACATTGAAGAATATGGAGCCTAAACCTCATTTAAACCAAATGGTACATTTCTAATATGCGCGAGGTAATATCAATATGTCCTTCTAAACCAGCTTCTGAGGTAGTTTCGAACAACTGGATTTCCTCAGAGCCAATGTGATAAAGAAAAAGTTTTCCCATTGTTTTCCCCAGTGAAAGAGGCATTTTGGCTAAACTTCGTCCTGTTATTCCAAAAGGACTGTCAGTATTCTCAGGAAGAGAAACGGCATATGGAGTGACAGAAGAAATCGAAAATTTAGTTGATCATCATTATTGTTGATTAGTTGTCTTTTGTTATTGTATGCTTTATCGACTTGGATTTAAAAAAAAACAGTATGTATTAAAAATAGTTCTTTTTTCAATTTATTGAATCTGTTATGACCACATTTGTGAAATTTATTGGAATAACTGAGGTGTATGGGCGTATCTATTCTATTTTCAACCGATGAAAAAAAAGGAGGAGGTTCCCTAGTCGACGCGTATATTTTTATTTTTTCATGTACGGACACTCCTTACTTTTGACAGAGTAATTCGATTTCGATGTTCTTCTTTTGATTGGACAGGGTATACTTCCAAGTTGTTTCCTTCGAAATTTAAAGACGAAAATTCACCCTTGAGGCTAGAAAAATAGATAATATTTATCGTTCATCGACTGAATTTTTACCCGTTGACCGATTCTACCACAAATTTTTTTGTACTGGGTTTTTTCGATTTAGATTTTTTTTTATTGGCCAGGGTATACTTCAGAGCTGGTCATATTTGGATTTGAGAAAAAATAATCCATCCTTAAAGAAGATAAAAATAGGGGATGATTGATTTTCCATCTGTGAACCAAGTCTGTTGAAACTTAGCACACACAATGGATACCTGGAATCATTCGAGTAAGTAGTTATAAGTAGATTCAAGCCACAAAAAAAATTAAAACTTTTTAACATAAATGAAACCGACTTAAAAATGAACTGAAAAGCAAATAATTCAAGTAACCTTCTTAGTCTCGAAAATAACAGCTCCCAAACTAATGTGAGTGACCAATTTTAAGTTGAAGCCAAACAAACAATCAACAAAAATCATGAAATTGCCTAAAAAATATATCAAAATGCCGCCGTGCATCCCGCTGCCCTCATTTCACCATTTACCTAATTCAATTGCTAGTTTGTTTGGCGCCGACTCAAAATTAGTTACTCACATTAGTTAAGGAGCTCAGTTATCATTAAGAATAAGAAGATTTATTTTATTGCTTCTTTTCAGTTTCTTTTTTCGTTGGTTTGATTTTTTGTTGAAAAAATTTATGTCTTGCCCTTAGTAATTGGAAAAAAATTATCGAAGAGGATAGGCTTGGTTTCAAATTATATTAATTGTATTCCAAATTGTTGGCATTCGAAAAAGTCTACAAACTCAATTTTTTTAAAATTATAGCTTGAGCACGGCAGAATACGAGTGAATATATTTCGTAACTACTTACGAAATCGATAGCCAAAAAATGAACAAAATTATAAACAAAATCAAAATACTACGAAAAAGATTGGTATCAATCCATCTATCTTCGCAGGCTTCATTTGGAAAATCACAAACGAAAATTATTAAACCAAATGCAATATTCTAATCATTGACCTGTTTTATTTTCGAATGAGTGCTGATGTAGGTAACACTTCAGCGAATCATGAATTGAAGCAGTAGGCCAAGGCCTCAGTTTGAGCGTACTTTGAATAAATTCACTTTGAACGTTATTTCGAACAATTTCTCAGTTTATTTCTACATTTTTTCGTTATATCCTGTTCTGTATAGATGATGGGTTTCGAAAAATCTCAGAATTACTATTATAATAGTATCCCCAAAGTCAATTGAATACATTTATTCCCAACTCAAAATATAGGGTTCGTTCAAATTCGTACATGATAATGTCGAAAAATGAAGAAGAACGAAAAGTTGAATGAATAATATTTTCCGCATGAGGGAGAACAAATTGAGTGAAATCCGTTTGCTCGTAAAAACTACCCAGTTATTCCTCTGACCCCTGTATATTATTTTCTTTGCTTTTCAGGTGTTTGCGGTAAGCGAAACCATGGTTGGTGTGTGTTCGTGTGTATCTGTATGTAATTGTGCAACGTGGCATATTGGAGACAATTCAAAGAACGTGAAAGAAAAAATATCCGCCTTTGGTCAGGATGTAAGGTCGAAGTGGCAAATCCTATTATGTTTGAAAGGGAAACATTCCCATTCGAATATTGAATAGAAATTTTTTTCTATGAATTGAAAAATCCACGACCTGAAAAAGGCATCTTTGTTGGAGAACGCGAAGCAACTAAAAGGAACAAACGTGTCCATTGCAAATTGTGGCAGATAATATCAAAAATAAGCAATATCTTGAAAATAACGATAATCAAATTGAAGAACTTCACTTACCTGTTACACAATACTGACAGCGAGAATAATAAATGACAACTACTATTTTAAACATATGTAATTATGATAATTGCAGATAAGCAGATATACTGGATGAACAGAAACTAAATTATTACATTTTATTCACATTTCAACACTCTCCATTACTTTTTCCTCTCTTTCATTGATATTTTTTATTTTTTCAAAAACACTAAAATTTTAAAACTTTTTTTAATGAATATTAAACGGGGTTTTAGAAAATTAATTAAATTGAAATGTGAGTTCCTGGAAGTGTTAGAAGGACAGAAAGATATAAAAACAAATACTTTTGGTGATTTTCAAGAATGGAGTAAAAAAGAAACCTACTTAAATACCGCCCAAAAAACGTGCTCTTATGGCAGAATAGATTATAATAAATTAATCACTCACCTACAAAAAGGAGAATGAAAAGACATTCTTTCTTGTCAGGATGTGCAAAAATCCTATGATAAATTTATTGGAAAAGTAAACAATTACATAACTTCATCGACTAAAATGTACGAAATGTCGAATAAAAAACAAAAAATCAAACCCTGGATAACAAATGGCCTTATTACATCTATCCGTGAAAGAGACAAAATGGAGGGAAGACTTTTAAAACAAATGCAAAATGAAGATTCAAAAAGGGAATACACTGAATATAGAAATAGAGTTTAATAAAATTTACTAAAAATCAATATTACCAACAAAAGCTTGTCACAGTAAGTGAAAACTCCAAAAAGACTCAGCAAATAATAAATGAAATATCAAATAATACTAAAGCAAAAATGGAAACCCTAGATTCACCATTAAATGTGCAAAATAGAGAGCTTGTCTCTGACAACCATGAAAAATCAAACGTACTAAATAATTTTTTCACTACCATTGGCGAAAAAATGTCGGAAAACATCGAGAAGCCTGACATTGTATCTGAAGATCTCATGGAGGATATTTCAATTAACAAAACACTTTTTTTAAAACCAGTGACGTGCAACGAACTGATAGACATTATATGTAAATTAAAAAATAACTGTTCCCCTGGACCAGATAAAATCAACACAAAAACATTAAAGTCTATACATTCACATATCATTAAACCATTGGAACATCTGATTAACCTTTGTTACACTCAAGGTAAAATATCAAAGCAATGGAAACAGGCTATTATCACACCAGTACATGAGTCAGGTGATCGAGGAGAACCTGGCAATTATAGGCCAATCTCTGTGATGAATAGTTTTGCAAAAATCTTTGAGCATACTATCAAGAGGAGACTTATCAATTTTTTCGATACGAATTGAGTGTTAACAGACAGACAATTCGGCTTCATGAAAAATTCAAATACGGAAAAAGCGGTACTAGATTTCGTGAGAAGCGGTGTGGACGTACTGGACAGATCGGACAAATGCATAGCCATTCTCCTTGATCTTGCCAAGGCCTTTGACACCGTTTCGCACGAAATTATTTTGAATAAATTATATAGTTATGGAATTCGCGGATTGGTACTCAACTTATTGCGAGACTATTCATCACAGAGAACACAAAGAGTAAAGATAAACGACGAACTCAGTGACACATCAATAGTTACGGTAGGTGTACCTCACGGTACCATATCAGGGCCCATCCTATTCTTGGTATATATAAACAGTATTAGCAAAATCAAAAACTTTTTGGGCCATATTATATCTTACGCTGATGATACTGTTATCATTTCTTCGAATTAATCATAGCAGGGAGTCTATAAAAAAGCAGGAAATGAAATGAAAAAGATAAAAGCATGGCTCGACTATAATCTTCTCATCCTAAAGGTCGATAAAACAAAATTTATGACCATCACACTGACAAACAGCGACCAATCAAACAAAAACTTTCTATAGATACATACAATAAACTGCTCTCAAAATATCTGTCAATGTCCTGCGATTGAAAAAACAAATAAACTTAAATATCTAGGAGTTATAGTGGATCAACAATCTTTCGATCAGATGAACACACGCTATGTATAACCAAGAGGCTAAGACAACTCATCCATAAATTGTATTCCCTGAGAGATATCCTATCTCGTAAAAACATGCTCACTTTATATTATGCACTGGCAGAGTCAGTTCTCAAATATTCCATAACAGCATGGAAAGGAACTTCGGAAAAAAATTCGGGAAGCTCACAAACAACGCAAAATACTACACTAAAAATTATTTATAAAGAGGCCCGATTATTTTCTACAAAAAAGCTTTATGAGGAAGTCAAATTATTCAATATAAAAAGTGTATATTCCTACTCATGTTCAATATGGATATTTCACAATAAAGCTAAGTATCTGAGGACACCTATCGAGAAAGAAACCAGATCTGTTATAAAAGGGTCTGTTCACATGCCATTATTCAAAAAAAGTCATTCACAGAGATTTGTACATTAGTTTGGCCCAAAACTCTTCAACCTACTACCATCTGAGTCCAGGAATATTACAAATATTAACAAATACAAAATAGCCATGAAATCATTTGTACGACGCAATCAACCTTCATTTGAAAATTTATATTGAACATACACTTTTCAAACCTCCACTCCCCAGAATCGCCAAATGGATGCTAATTGACATAGAAAAAATATCCTTCTATATATGGTATACCTGACACAACACAAGCACGCTTGTGCTTAGGTGGAAAGTCTCCAGTATATGGAGTGAGATGGCTCGGTACTATATTGAAATTGTAATAACTAAATTGAAATTGTAATTAACACCTGGAAATAATATTATGGATTGTGAAATTGTCATGTTACTTACTTTTGAATTGGATAAACTTGAATTATGCTGGATGGCGATCTCGAATAAAATGCGCACTAGAAAAAAATTACACAAAAAACAGATTCTTGGTATTATATTTAAATTCTTGAAAAATATGCTCGGTCTAAATTTATCATGCCCTGGTTCATACACATTTTTCATATGGTATAACCGCTTGGGGAGGAATCACTAAAAATCACCTCAAGAATTTGAAAACAGAAGTGAATATTTAAAATCATGTTGAATAAACCGTACACCTACTCAAGCAATGATCTGTATAAGGATACAGAAATAATGGACATCCGACAAATCTTCGTTTCAAGGCTGCTTGTGCGAGAATATAAAATAAGCTGAAAGTGTTGATCACAAATATAACACATGAGAGAGAGAGGGGGAGAAAGAGAATATATGTTTATTGTACATAAGAAAAACTCTTGTTCACAAACACATAAATAAAAATTCACAGTATGCGAATGAACATAGGTTAGTGTCAAAAATTGATAACCACGTCACAGAATGAAAAAAAAACTACAAAAACATATATGGTGAGACTTAATAAAATACTTTCACAAAAACATTGAGAAGTTTGAACGAAATTAACAATATGAACAAATGTAAACATTAACTGAAGTGTATCATCATAAAATTCAATCAAGCTGTACTAGGCCTTATCACCAAGTGAAGTTTTCAGTTGGTATCTGAAAACCTGGAGATTTCTCTCTTTGATATCACTCGATATTTTATGATTCATTTTCACTCCATTGTAAATCAGAGAATCTTTTACTAGGTTAGAAGTGGAAAAGGGGAGCCTTAGGCAATTTTCGTTCTGGCGAGTATTATGGGGAATGTTGTTGATTTCATATTCCAATCTATTCTAATGAATTACAGAAACTGTCACCAATACGAAAATTGAGACTAGAGTTAGGATTTTTTGATCTTTAGAAAGAGGTTTACAAGAATCTCTCCAGTTGGCTTTGCAAAGGTATCTAATTGCCCGTTTTTTGGAGCACAAACACTGACTGGAAGAGTTGATTGTTACATACCCCCCAGAAAGATATGCCATAGTGTAAAAAAGAGTCTATAAGTGCATTAAAAACCGATTTGGCAGCAGTAGATCCTACTTAGTTTAATACTGTACTCATAACATAACAACTAGAAGCCAGTTTTTTATTTAAATGAGTTATATGCTCTTCAAATTTCAGATTATTGTCCAAAAGTTATCCCAAAAATTTTGCTGAGTTATTGTTTACCACCAGTTGGCTTCCTCAATGCACATTCAATATACAAAATTTGAATGTAATAACACTTGTTTCCTTTTGAATTCAGAGAGAGTAAATTAGATACGAACCAATTCCGGATTTCGTTCAATTTACTTTTATCGTTATGGTGCCATAGTATGGTGGTGTCGTCGACAAATAACGTGAGAACCTTCCGCAAATTGGTAACAAGGTCAGATCATTCACATATAGAAGGAACAGAACAGGGCCCAGCATCGAGCCTTGTGGTACTCCACTTTCAATTTCTGCAGTATTTGAAGATGTTGTTAGTCTCACATACTGCTTTCTATCAGAAAGATGCGAGTCGAACCATTTAAAAGTGTTTCCTCTGAATCCATACAATTGAAGTTTGCACAGCAGTACTCCGTGGTTGACACAATCGAATGCTTTCGATAGGTCACAGAGCACTGCTGCGACAGCTTCTTTATCATTTATATCTATGTGAATCATTGGCATAACTGAATGTATTGCGTCAGTTGTATTCTTCGATTTCTGAAAACCGTACTGCTGTGCACTCGGTTTTCTGTTATGTACCAAAAATTCCATAACTCTTTTTTCCACCATCTTTCCGATAATCTTCGCTAAGGTGGGTATTATGAATAGGCCTAAAATTGGCTGGATCTTCTCTATCCCCCCCCCCTTTATGGAGGGGAATAACAACCGATATTTTCAAGAATGAAGGAAAATAACTTCGTGCAAAGGAAGTATTCATGAGTTGGGCAAGGATACTGACACTATCGGGGAGGTTAACAAAAATGTTCATAGAGATATCATCTAAACCAGCCGCATTTTTATTTTTTATAGTGGGAATAACTTCTTTCAGTTCATATGAGTTGGTGTCATAGAGTATGAGATTGTTATCAACTTGGATGTCTCTGATATAGTTTATTGGATTTTGCGTAGGAGATATTCCACTAGTTAGCTTTTCTGCTACTGTACAATAATAATTATCGATCATGTTGAGTTCTAGTGACGTTTCTGTGTGTTTTGAGGTTCTTCCTTTCCCCCTGAGCTCATTTTCTATGGTCCAGCATTCTTTCACTCTGTTATTTGCAGTCTCCATTCTACTATTGTAGAACATATCTTCTGCTGCCCTGATAACTTGTCTATATATTCTCATGTAAGAGTTGTATTCATTGTCAAAGTTGGAATTGGTTACGATTTTTTTCATAGAGTGAAGAGACCTCATGTTTTTGGTTTCTGGAGGAGATTATTATGCCATTTGTGATCCAGGGTTTAAGTTTTTTTAGGTTAATTTTTTGTTTTGAAAATGCCGTTTCGAAGTTAATGACTAGGCCATTGTTGAATGATTCAGTCCAACAATATCTCCCAGTCAGTGTAGACACAAAATTAACAAGGTCTAGAATAAATTCTATTGATATTTCAAGAATGCTGAAGACTATTGGACAACGAATCCATTTATATCTGGCTCCCAAGTTATATGGCGTTATTCCTCCCCATTTCAAAGTATTGAACTCGCTCTTCAAATCCGAAGTGAAAACATGGATTTCGAATACACATAGAACAAAAATACATTTTCTGATTGATATCAAGAATAACTGACCAAGTAGTAATATCAGTAATATCATGTATTGGAAACTTTTTCTTTTTCTTTTCCTTTCAACTAGTAAGCACAATATTGTATCCTGTATGCCGTATCCTTAGTGTTAACCATTGTTGAAATATCATTTCCATGCAACAACTTCATTATATTAATCAATATCCAATCCATACGTACAGGCCCTGGCTCTGTGAGTTTTTGTTATTTATTTGCTACACTGGCTCGGTAATGTTAATTTTATTATAATATAACCATGTTACTATGTAATTATGCTTTTTGGTTGTTCAATAAATATTATATATATATATATATATTTTTTTCTTGATTCAAGTTTGAATGTGTGCCAAATTTGTGGAAATATAAAGCATATCTTCATGGAATTTTATAGTTGAATCGAACCGAGACGAAACCTGTTTCTGTTAGACTTTCTATTTGAGTCAGATAACATAGAATCTTCAGAAGGCCTTTATAGAAATTCGAATCCTCCTCGAACGTTTGATCAAGGTATCAATATTTATATATATTGAACCTCGTAGATATACAGGGTGTCTCTGGACTCCCTCTTTCCATCTCGGGAATGTATAGATGGGGTCGAAATATCACCAGTACTTCATTTAACTTCTGTTCCGTTACCAAGTTAAGGGTCCTCAAAGTTACAAAATGAAAAATGTTTTTCTGTGATAACTTTCAAAGTAAATATTCAGAATTATCTTAATTTTGGTGATTGACTGAACAAATGAATTTCTTTGATGAGCTATCATGCAGGAGTCAGTTGTTTCGCTACAAAGTCAGGAACGGACTACCCCCGATGGTCCACACCCCAAAACTCTGAAATGACTGGGATTTGTCAATATGTTTTAACAAAACAAGATCACCTGGACAATTTCCTGCATAAAAGTACTCGTGTGGAAAATCGATCGGAGCAATTATTTTTGATAAAATTCCATTTTTGTTTGACGACACTCAACCTGAGATGTCTACCATTATTCGAAAAGATTAATTTGTAATGAAAATAGAAATGATAGGTACAATGTTCATAACGAATTTTTATCATGCAAACACGTTTACCTTACACAACTCATGGTGTAAATAATCAATCGCGAACCTCAAGAGCAAACAGAAATGCAAAATCCGCTACAAAAACTACTCGATATGATCCCCGTCTCTCTCAATAAATTTTTTTAGTCGGCGCAAACACCCTCTCTGTACTTGAAATAGCTTACCAGGGTCGTTTCGTATGGCTCCACAATGTAATGTAATTCTATTCAACAGGGCATCTCTGGTGTGAATAGGTGTAGCATGAACGAGGCTTCTTAGATGCCCCCACAGGAAGAAATCCAATGGATTTGAATCCGGAGACCGCGGTGGCTATGACTATGGCACGCCTCTACCAATCCATCTATTGGGGTAAATCTGGTTCCGATGGTACGGCATAATCAAACTAAAATGAGGAGAAGCGCCATCATGCAGAAACCACATATCTCTTTGGGTTTGCAATGAAACATGTTCCAAAAGTCCATTCAAATCGTTCTGAATGAACTCCAATTGACGTTTTCCATTCAATCGGTCATGTAGAACGAATGGTCCAATAAGATGGTTTCCTATGATACCAGCCCAAATATTCACATTGAATTTTCGTTAGTGTTTGGTTTGCAATATCCCATGGGGATTTCCTTCGGCCCATATGTGGAGATTATGAGAGTTGATTACTTCATCTCTACTGGAATCTGCTTCATCAGTGAATAAAACTCGAGTTATGAAAGTCATATCCTCTTTTTGCTTATCCAAGAACCAATTGGCATATTCCAGTCGTGCTGAAAAATCTTCAGGTGTCATGGCATGTACCTTCTGGATGTGATATGGATGGAGCAATTGTTTCCTAATTATTCTATGAATAGTGGACTTGGATGTATGGAACTGTTCTGATAGGTTTCTGATGCTCATCGAAGGATCATCAGCAACAGCTTTCAAAATATTTTCCTCCAATACAACGGTACTCACAGCCCGAGGAGCGCCTTCACAACCTCGTTTTGGCAAAACTGAACCTACAATAATATCGAAATAAAACAACAGGCTCGAATTACTTATCCATCAGACATACCTGTCTCCCTCAAGCTGCGATCAACACGCTCGAACGTTTCTCTTGCCAGAAACGTTCGATTGGGAAAATGCTCGGCATACAGACGACGGGCTTCTGCAGCATTACCAAATGCTCGTCCATACATTGCATGCATATCTGCATATTCGTTGAATGTAAACTGTTCGGCCATATCAAAACACTTCAGACTGTCCTATAAGAATTTTGACGATACAATGACAACGCACCACTCAACAAAACAAAATCGCATTCCAGTTGGCATTTTTTATCGACACTAATTTTATTTCTTTCTACAAGGTGTTTTTGTGTGGAAGAAATGGAAGATGAATTCATTCACCGGATATCTTCCACCTATTCATGTGCAGCCGTTTCTGTAGTTTATTCGTTTGCTTTTTATTAGTTATGTTTTCCGATGTGCGTTTTTTCAGCTAAATTTATCTTCGGGTTGAAGATTTTCTCCCATGAAATTATACTTATCAGTGAAACTCCTCAACATTTAGGCTATGGATACGAATTTGCAACATCCAAATGTTGAGTTTCATGAGATTCAGATAACACAACACGAAACATGCTCATTCCACGCGTACATATAAAATATGGACTGAATTCGATATTCCATAGCTTGTTAGTTCAAAAACACCACGAATCTACATAACCTGATATTTCATTTGGAAAAATATCTACATTGTGAATGAAACTTTCAATTAGGTACTGTACTTTCTGTTTACGACTTTATCTTAGCATATTTTGTATTATCCCTGTTTTAAATATTGTTGAATTAACGTTAGCATTAGTATTTCTACTGTGAAAATTTTTCATTTCAAATAATGGTGGATGATCGGGTTTGATGTCGTCGAGTAAAACTGCATTTTTATTAAGAATCGTTGCTCCGGTCGACTTCCCACACGTGTACTTTTATTCAGAAAATTGTTTACGTAACCTTATTTTGTTGAAAACTATCGAAAAATTATCTGTCATTTCAAAGTTTTGGGGTGTGGACCATCGGAGGTAGCCCGTTCCTGACTTTGTAGCAAAACAACTGACTCCTGCATGACAGCTCATCGAAGAAATTAATTTGTTAGTCAATCACCAAAAATTTAGATGATTTTGTATATTCACTTTGAAAGTTATCAAAGAAAAACATTTTTCATTTTGTAACTTTGAGGGCCCGTAACTTGGTAATGAAGGCTTTCAGGAACAAAAGTTATATGAAGTACTGGTGATATTTTGACACCATCTATACATTTCCGGAAGAAAAAGAGCAAGTCCACCGAAACCCTGTATTAAGGATGGTTTTTAACTCGATTTTATTATCTTCACTTGTAACTAACAATGTAATCAAATCTTGGAAGTCAATTTCAAACCACTTCTAATTGTTGTATCGAAATAAAATTTGGTATGTATATGAAGTTCGGATGACAGTACTATAATTTGGTATCTTCGAGCGGATCTGATGATGGACCCAGGAGGTTAATAGTGGAACTCTCCAGTGGCTTCTAGTGAATTATGGTGAATGCACTGAGGCCTTTCTCAGAATAAATTACAACTCAAAGATATGGAAATGCAGTGGTTTTCAGCATATTTGCCAACATTTTGTTAATAATAACTTCCATCTCCAAAAAGTTGAGAAAATAAAATTATAGTTTGAAAAAAACCAAAAAACACGCATATATGGCAATGCGGACTAAACAGTTGAAAATAATAAAAATAAAGTCATTGAACAAAAAATGTCTTTTATGTAGAAAAGCTTACTTACTATCCATTATGATATTAAAATAAGTGATATCAAGCACCTCTCGCTTTTTTCGGGTAATGACTTTATTCTTATTATTTTCAACTGCTTACTGCCACATATGCGTGTTTCTTTGGTTTTTTCAAACCATGTTTTTTTTCTTGGAATCAGGTTTTTGTGGTTATGAATTGTGTTTTCATGAAATCATAATGACGTTTCCCTTAGAGGCCTCCAGGTTTTTTCAGATCGAATGTACAAATCAAAATATTTGGGGTTACCCTCTATGCTTAAAATCATGTTTCTTGGTTATTCGACTGATATGTGGGGAGGGGATTCCTTACCGTTCAACACAAATCCAACACAAAATTCAGTAGTTGAACAAGTTTTGATTTTTTTGTTGATTTTCGATCAAATGTTTCTTGAACATATTTATTCACAAGTGGAAATTATATAGAGTGTTTTATAAATTCTCAACCAAATACATCGTTTGGATTGAAGTGTTTGGATGACTTTGACATGCTATGTCGAAGTTGTTTAGCTGTACGAGCTTGTGGTTTTATAATTGTGTGTTACTACTGCCATATCTTTTTTTTGTGATTACCTATTTTCTGACGGAATTATCATTTTTGTTTATAGGTGAAAAAGTGAATATTTCATCTTTTCTCTTTCGTCCATTATCAATTTCATAAAATTATTTAAAAAAGATAGGGTGGGGTGAAACATTAAAAAAATTCCTCAAATTATGACCCAAGAGAAAATATGATATATAAAATAAAATAGATTTGAATCATTATTGACAACGATCGATGGAGTTCAGTATACCAGGTGATTCTCCAAGTTGGCTCACCCCTATAACTTTTTTATTATTGAAGATAGAAAAACGAAATTTGGGAGTTTTGTATAATAGTCCAGTTTTAATTTTTTTGACATATTCACTTGCTTTGCCGTACTTCCGGTTTGACCGGAAATGACCCCAACTTTCGATTTTTGAATGAGACATTCTATATATTTTTACTTATTTTGATCGAGGATGATATTCTCAATCCAGCAACACCTGACTTTTGACAAATAAAGTCATTTTTATTAAAAAAATTATGTTTCGAACTAGAATTCTATGGATCGTGTAAATCGCTTTATTCTTGATCATGTAACAAGAGAAAAATACGACTTTGAGGCTTATGACTTCACAGTCATTTTAGGAATTATTTGAAAGTCGCAAGTTAGTCCATAAAATTTCTAAATTTTCGAAATGACCTCTTCCAATTGTTGCGCGCACCACATTGATTAGCTGTTCCGCAGTGATGTTCTGGAATGTCACCCTTACTTTATACTCCATGTAGCTGATGCTGTGTGCCTGATTTTCAATTGTTCCTCAGAGGAAAAGATTCGGCTGATCTGAATATCTAGAATAGGAAGAAGAAATAATACATTATGAAAAAATATGACAACTTGAGAATGTACCACGCAGGCCACTTAATAGGTCTATAAGTGCCAATCCACTTTTCTGGGAAGGAGTCGTTCAGATGTTGTCTTACGACTTGAGAATTGTGAGTAGGGGCTCAATCTTGTTGAAAATAGATATCAACTTGGATAGCAAGTGGAAAATCTTTGATGAAACCAATAATTTGATTTCTAAGGAACTGTGGATATCTTTCCGCAGTGAGTTGTCCGTCGAAAATTATTGACCCCAATGGTTTTCCTCCGATAATACCCATCTAGCAATTGATACCAAATCGCTTTCGAAAATTTCCTTTTCGCATCAGATGTAAATTTGTTTAAGACCAGTACCTTTCATTATTCCGATTGAACAGACAAAGTTGGTGAATCGAGTTTCATCTGAATAAATAATTTTCAATGGAAAACGTTCATCTCTCTGTATTAGGAAAAACCAGTTGCAATAAGTTAATCTTCGGTTGTGGTCGTTATCGTAAAGATGTTGGTGTAGTTGGTACTGGAATGATCGATAATTATACTTTTGAAGAATTCTCCAAGCGGACGAATAACTTATATCACACTCAGAAACAATTTGGCGAATTAACGCCGTACAATTCACTTCAACATAGGCCAACACTTCTTTTTTTTCACTGACGATGAAGTTATTGGCATTTTCTTCTTGTTCATTTCACATTTTCTTTTCCAGTTTTGGAAAATGATGCCGAGTGGGATGACGACGATTAGGGAATCTCTGAGCATATATTCGAGCTGCAACAAGTGCATTCTTTTTTGCTTCTCCGTAAATCAGCAACATGTCACTTTTCTCGTTTCCAGTATAATTTTCCATATGAAATTATAAACTACGCAACGAATACATTTTCAAAAGTGACAGCCCATTCATTAGCCTATTTGTTCAGGTAGTCCTAGCAACAGCTTCAATTGTTTGTCACGGATAACTAGAATAACAGGGCTTGGCGAATAAATAAACCAGAGCAGCATATGTCAAGGCTAGAGGCATATGTAAAGAGACAATAGAATGCTCAAAAGATGCCCACAAAGCCAAAATAAGATCAAAACTTGCTGAATGTCCTAACGGATCCCGTTCATTTTGGTCTTTCGCCAAAGCTGTGGGAAGAAATTTCACTTCCAGCTCATTTCCTCCCCTAACCAAAGAAGATGGAACACTAGCAACGACTGCCCAGGAAAAAGCCAATATCTTTGCGCACCTATTTGCTGGAAATTCCACTCTGGATTCATCGGGAAAACAACCCCCGAACATTACACCTATTGACAGTCACATGCCCGAGATCACCTTTCGCCAACGTACTATCAGAAAGATTTTGCTGGGTCTCAACACCAACAAAGCCTGTGGATCTGACGGAATCCCGCCGATTGTTCTCAAGAAATGTGCCCCCGAACTAACACCTGTTCTTTGCAAGTTGTTCAACCACTCTTACAATTTGGGGGTATTTCCGTCCAATTGGAAAATTGCAAGAGTACAGCCAGTCCCTAAAGAAGGCAAAAAGGCCCTACCTAGCAACTACAGACCTATCGCACTGCTATCTATCATTTCAAAGGTCATGGAAAAAGCCATCAACATCGAGCTCATGAAATATCTGGAAGACTCAGGAATTGTCAACGATAGGCAATATGGCTTCCGCCAACAGAGATCAACTGGTGACCTGCTCGCTTACGTCTCACATATATGGCAGCTATCTATTGAAAAGCATGGAGAAACTTTAGCTGTGGCATTAGATATCTCCAAGGCGTTCGATCGAGTTTGGCACCAGGGACTCCTCGCCAAGCTTCCGTCTTATGGCTTGCCCCCTCAGCTGTGTTCTCTGCTTGCTAGTTTTCTCTCAAACAGGTCTCTCCATGTAGTGGTCGATGGAGTTTCATCTGACACTCTACTCATAAATGCTGGTGTTCCGCAAGGATCCATTCTCGCACCAACACTATTTCTACTTCACATCAACGACCTGTTGAAAGCAACTTCATGTCCAGTTCACAGCTTTGCCGATGATAGTACCCTCCATACCGCTTTCTCTTCCAGGGCCCCTATATCAGCCCGTGAAACCAGAAATGAACGAGGAAGAAATGTTAATAATATAAATATGGACTTGGCAACAATTCTCGAATGGGGATCTAATAACTTGGTAGAATTCAATGCAAACAAAACACAAGCATGTCTTTTCTCTAGAAAAGCCGATCTCACTGTGCCTAACATTACTTTGTCAGGAGTAACCATACCACTGAAGCCATCCATATCGATGCTTGGTATTACTATCAGCAATAACCTTTCCTGGGAAAATCACGTGAGGTCCATTGCCAAAAGTGCATCCCAAAAACTTGGTTTTCTGTTTCGTGCCAAGAGCTATTTCACCCCAGTCAGCTGCTTATGTCTATAAGGCACAGACCGACCTGTCCTGGAATACTGTTCCCATATTTGGAGTGCGGCACCTAAACATATCCTGAGGCTATTGGATTCTGTCCAAAAAAGGGCAATTCGTCTCGTCGGTGATGCCTCGCTCACAAACTCGCTCACTTGTCTGGAACACCGTAGAAAAGTTGGCGATTTGTCTCTATTTTATAGATATTTTCATGGGCGATGCTCTTCTGAAATATCAACAATCGTTCCTGCTTTGGCAGTCTCTTCGAGATTAACCCGTCAAGTTCAGTCATCACACCCCTTCGTGGTTACTTTGGAAACCTGCAGAACATCACTTTCCAAAGACTCGTTCATCCAACGAACAGCGAGGCTTTGGAACTCATTGCCTAGGGAGGTGTTCTCCGAGGCATACAACCTTCAGAAATTTAAGAAGAACACCAACTCCTACCTTCTTTCCCTAGGTTCCCACGATGTTCTCTGAACATTACAGGATATCCCTTTTCGTGGGAACCAGAACATAAAAAAAAAAAAAAATTTGTTATTAGGTATGATCGCTTCTTGCAATTATTCAGAAAAATAGTGAGAATAAAGTGGAAGTGTGTGTTATCAAATCATTCGTGAAAAAATGATCTTTCACAAAAAGCCGACGAACCACCCCCTTTCCATTTGAAAAAATTAAGTTAACTGGAAAAATTCATATTTGCGAGTTTTGAATAATTCTCAAAACGACTGTGAAGTCATAAGCGCCAAAGTCGTATTTTTCCCATGTTACTTGTACAAGAATGGAGTGATTTACACGATCCATGGCATTCTAGATCAAAAAATTAAAATTGGAATTAAAATGACTTTATTTGTCAAATATTGACAAGTGAGTTGTTATTGGATCTATAATGTCATTGTCGATAAAAATAAGTGAAAATATATAGGATTTAAAAATTGAAAGTTGGGGTCATTTCTGGTCAAACCGGAAGTACGGCAAAGTAAGTAAGTATGTGAAAAATGTAAATTGAACTATAATTCCCAACCCCCAAATTTCGTTTTTCTATCTTCAAAAATAAAAAAGTTATAGGGGTGAGCCACCTTGGAGAATCACCCGGTATAGTCCGATCTGGGTATGAAAAAATCCCAATATAGTCACTGAATTACCAATAAGGAGGGTGATATGGGTTTACATAAGAGTCTTTGGACTGTTCATGTTATAAATTTTGAAAGTGAAATACTTATTTGTTGAAGGTAAATATCAGCAGAAAGTCTCATGAAGATTATTGCCAATATTCCAGATATGCGGAGTTTGAATGAGAGAAGGAATATATTGTCAGCCATGATAATCTTGTTGAAGCAATATGGGAGCAAACATTTAATTTCCAGAATCTAGGGTCGGACTGGCATGAAAGAATGCACACTTTTCTGGATGAGATAAGTGATAACTCTATGAACGTAAGACGGGTTCATTGCAGAGGATCCACTGATCTTACGAAGAAAAATCAATTATACACATTTGATTAAAAAATTGATACCTTTCCTGATGAAGTGGAGATTATGGAATTTCCAGATGAATACTCTGAAATGAGAAATGAATAATGTATCAAGAGGAAAACATTCCCAATTGAATATTTTCAGTCGCAGAGGACTCCACATCTGATTTTATGAAAATCCTGTTCATATTTTTGAACTGATCAGGATAATGTATATTCGAACAAAATAAAGTCGGATCTACTAACCAAATGAATTTACTGAGACTCAATTGATAGAAATGATAAACTTGAGTTATGACTATTCCGAATCAGATTCGTATTCAGAACATCCAGTACGAATACGTGTTGATGTTGAATTTCACTTTTCTAAATCATTGTTACGTTTCATTTTCTCACTAGATTTAGTATCGCTCTCATACCCTGAGACACACGGTATATACGTGATATTTTATTCATTCATATTCACATGCAACTTATAACTTCAAAAAGGATATTGTCAGTAACCAGATATTCCTTTTTTCGTTCCGGTGATATTTCTCCGGTAGTGCGAAACAAGTGATAACCTATAATAGAGAAGGTGGTGAGATTCGATTCTATTCAAAGCAGTGCACAGTGTCATTACGTTTATTATTCGGGATAGCAAGTACTTCGAGATTGTCGATAGTGATGCCTTTCCTCTGCTATCTCTTCGATATGAGCTCATACATTTGCAGATACATAAATCATTCGGATACTAGCCAGACTATGATGCATTTTATTCCATCGAACCAACTGTGATATGCCCTTCGACTCCAACTTGGGTGTACTCAGAGAGGGGCCTAAAACAAAGAAGTATGTTGTGAACAATTTGAAGGTTAACCTGTTGAGAATGTGTTGGTTTATCACTGTCAATATTATCGTGATCAGGTAGAATTATTATTGGACTTACCTCATCATTTTACCCAGCTGGAATTTTTCTCGAAATTCGTCTTGAGATGATTGTTCGGTAATGTCATTTTTCTGAGTTCCTTCATCTTCTTCTTCTTCTTCTAGTTCTTTTTTTGAGCTCGGTTTAATAACCATCCACTCAGATTCGACCCGACTATTTTACAAATCGGAATCCTTCTTCCGTGGAACAAGGTAGTCGGACTCTCGGTCCTTCTTATTCCACAACTTTGGTCCAATACATAAATTGTCTTTGACTGTTACTTGTCCCATTCTTCTTCTTCATTAAATCGATTACATGTTGAGGTTAAGTTAATATAAGACAAACACAACAAAGGATATGAGACTTTTCTCGCTCCCGGGCATCGGAGGAGCATTACACACCCGAAATGATGCCTCGGATAATAGTAAGAGAACCCAGGGTATTTTAAAGAAAAGGATTAGTTTTGTGTTTCTTCCAAGCAATACATGTCTCTCATTCAACTTTAGTCGAGATATTCACAGTTGAATCTTATTAAGAGATAGGAATTTGTTTATTATGATTATTGATTTTTCATTCAAGTTTCTAAGAGCAGAGATAATTGATATCGGTCCTACATTATGACTACTTCCTACCAGTTCATTATACACATCTATATGCGGGTTGAAGTTTAGTGGACATTCAAATAGTATATGTTTCACACTGCCCAGTTCACCACAGGTACATAATGGGTCATCCCTCACACCTATTCGACATAAGTGGAAGGGTGACGAATTATGTCCTGTGCGTATTCTAATAATTGTTGTTATGTGTCTACGATCTATGTATGAGAATTTTGCAAACCATGGTGACCTGGGATAGTTATCTTGGATTTTTCCATAAAACGTTTTTCTATTTGTAATATCTACTTTCCATTCTTGTGTAAATTTGTTGAAAATTTGTTTTTCAATTACTGGTAATATGTCATCTTTGTTTAATTGCATTTTATAAGGTATTTTCAAATTTCTGCCTATATTAGCTAGGGTATCCGCAGTTTCATTTCCTGTAATTCCCTTATGCCCTGGAATCCAGGCCAAGATAATATTGAAATCATTATCTTCAGCTTCCAAGATCATCTGTTTTGTTAACCCCACTATGTTGTAGTCTACTAGCAAATTGTATGTATTCTTCTGGGCAAGTGACACCAAACCCAGCACTGTGACTTGATGTGTCCAATGATCCATCAGTATATATGAAAGTATGATTGGGGTATTTGCTTTTAATTATATTTAAGAAGTCCTGATTACCTGTTATACACTCTCTATTCGCTTCTAAATTGATCACTTTAATTTTTCTTATTTGATTTATTATTTCAATTTCAAAACCCGGATTTATGTCATATGTGTAGATATTTTCAATGTATTCTAAACAGTTATTCAGGGCTTCTATAATATATGGTATTTTTTTGTTCCTCCAAAATCTATTAAGGTTAACTTCGTCATTGAGTTTATTTATTATTATATTTATCGGATTATTTTTGTCAGGAATTATTTTCATTACAAATTTAGTTGACAGCCATTTTCTCCGGTATTCCAGTGACACTTTCAGCGAGTAGTACTGGGGTTGGGGTTGATTTCATGCAGCCCGTAATTATTCTTTGTGCTTGGAATTGTATCTTATCTAATTTTCCATAATTTACTTTGTATGTTGGTGAAAGAAGTTGGCATCCATAGTCTAGATGAGGTCTTATCATGCCTCTATAAATATTCAGGAGTGTGGTTGGGTCCGCCCCCCACCATGTACCACAAAGTGATCTCATAATATTCATCCCTTTTTGTGTTTTTTTTTTAACCAATTCAATATGCTGTGACCAATTCAAGGTTTTGTTAAGTATCAGCCCTAAGTAGGTGATACTTTCTTTCCATTCTATGATGGATGAGTTTATGTAAATGTTAGGGTATGTTGCATAATCTCTGTGTTTTCTGAACATAACAGCTGCTGATTTATTTATCGAGATTTGGAAGTTGTGTTCATTGAACCATGGATATATATGCTCTAACACACTATTCATTCTTATGATCATATTCCTAATGTTTCCCCTGTTAATAACAGTACCATGTCATCAGCATATTGAATTAGTTTTATATCTCCTGGTATTATTGTATGTAGTGACAAAGTGTACAGGTTGAAGAGTAAGGGACTAAGTGGTGATCCTTGTGCTAATCCCAGGCTGGTAATTTGTGGATCAGATATATCTCCCTTATTATTTTTTATATATATCTTCCTATTATTGAGGAATGCCATGATTATATTTGCAATAGGTGTTGAGATTTTCAGTTCAATTAAATACTTATAAAGTTTGAAAATGTTTACATTGTCATAGGCAGCTTTTATATCCAAAAAAACAGCTAAGGTGAATTGGTTACTACTGAAATTGTTCAAAATATTGTAAGTTACTAGAGTAAGTGCATCTAGGCAACTTTTGTTTCTCCTGAATCCTATCTGATAATCTGGTAGTATTTTTTGTTTTCTAGTTGCCATTCCAATCTTATTTTAATAATATTTTCCAGTACTTTACCCACACAGAAGGTTAGAGCTATGCATCTGAAGCTTTCTGCATCTACTGGATTTTTCCCTGGTTTCAAAAGGTAATATCAGAGCCTGTTTCCACTGATCCGGAATTCGTCCTTGTTGGAGGTAATTGTTGAATATTGATTGGAGAATTTTTAATCCTGATATGGGCAGGTTAGATATCATAGAATAAGAAATTTTATCCAAGCCTTCAGCTTTGTTTTTTTTATTATTCAGAACTGAGAGTATTTCTGATACTTCTATGTTAATCATTTGGTCATTACTCTTCAGGTCAAATTCCGGATCAATATTGCAGACACTGAGCTTATCCAATATTTTATTTGCAATTTCTTCCTGTGGAAATTGTAAATTTTGTCTGGGTTGCTGGTAATTACTGAATTTTTTTATCACCCCCCAAACTTTTTTCGTTGGGGTATTTCTGTCAAGAGGATATAAAATTTCTAAAATTAACTTTTTTCTTCAATTTAAAGGTTTTGTTTGAATGAGCTACGATTTTTTGATTTTTATATAGTTTTCCAAACTGGGTGTTTCTTTGAAGTCTGCCAAAGCCTGTTTTCGTTCATTAATTATTTCAGTACATTGTGGATCCCACCAAGGACAACATTTATATTGTCCTGTATTATTATTGTTTTGATAATATGGAATTGTTTTTTCTGCAATGTTATTAAGATTCATTTCAAATTCATCATAGTTTATTATTTCATTAGTTGTAAATATTTCATTCAAGTATGTGCTGTAGGAATTCCAGTTAGCTTTATTATAGTTTCTTTTTCTCCTGTTATCTGATTTATATGAACTATTATAGGGTTGTGTTAAGTAATGGCATACTGTAGGGAAGTGATCACTGGAGCCGCAATCTGGCAGTACCTCCCAATTGCATTTAGTACTAAGTTTGTTGGATACTAATGTGAGATCAATGGCAGATTTATTTTCGTTTGGTCGTGTTAGCCTGGTTGGCGTTCCATCATTTATTACAGTCAGTTGTAGTTCACCTAACGAGTTTACTATATTTTTCCCATTAGAGCTGTTTATCCCACAACCCCATAGTGTGTGATGGCTATTCAAATCTCCCATTGAAATAAAAGGTGTTTTTATTTTTTTTATTAATTTTTCCCATATATTGCTTGTCAAAGACGATCTGGGTGGATTATATATATTAACTATATTGATTTTTTCATCTAAAAGTTCTAGAATTTGAATTTGGAAGTGTTGTGGCATGAAATCAGTTTGGATATTGGTTGGTTTATGTGGTAGGTTTGATTTTATGTAGGTAGCAATACCTCCATATCCATCTTCTCTATCCTTTCTATAACATACATAATTTTTCAAATTGAATATTTGTTTGGATTTAAACCATGTTTCATTTAATAAGATTATATCTAGTTTTTGTTCTCCTACTATAATTTTAAGATTATCCCAGTTACTATTACCGCTCTTTAGATTCCATTGTAGAATTTTCACCCCGTGTGTCATTTTGATTGTTAATATTACCCGTTATCAATTGAGTTATAAAGTTTAATACTTGTTCCTTGTGCGTAGCATTTAGCTTTGCACAAACTTCATTTAAGTCTACCCCAATTTGAGTAAACATCTCATCTCTAGAACTCCTAGGGGTTCCATTTATTGTATATATACTATCTGGTGATATACTTCTAGAAAATTGTCCATTAGGTGATATCAGTAGTTTTTTATGTTCTTCCATCAAGTTATTTTGTCGATGGGGAAGTTTTCGTTTTTTGTCATTATTTTTAAGAATGCTATTAAAAGGTCTACGATTTTGATTGATAATTTCAGCTCTCCTTTGGTTAACTGGGATAAATCCCAAATCAACTGTTGGGAGTGCAGGGAAATCATCCCCCCTAGCTACAAATTCATTTTGGCCTCTGTTAGTTTTAGGTAAGAGTTCATTTGCTTCGAAATAGGTGAGATTGTCTAAGGACATAACTTCTTTAATTTTTTTTTGTCTTATGTATTCTGGGCATGTTTTACTAGTACTGAAGTGACTGTCATCCCCACAGTACATGCATAATTTATTTTGGCATTTGCCATCTACCCCGTGCTCATCATTTTTTACTTCCCCACAAATGGTACATCTGCCTGTTCCACGTTTACACAACTTTTTTGTGTGGCCGTATAACAAGCAATTATAACATTGTACTACTGGACTAATGTATGGAATGACCCTGTAACTCAACCCGCATATAAATATTTCCTTAGGTAAACTTGTGCCCGAAAAAGTGTAAAGTGCTGTGTAAGATGGTATATATTTTGGTTCAGATTCTTCTGTTTTTTTATTTCTTACTGTAAATCTTCTCACATTGAGCACCCTACAATTGATCGGAGTTTTAATTTCCGAGTATTCCTTCAAAATTTCATCACTAAACTCTTTATCTAATGGTTTAACTATTCCTTTACAAGTAACTTTGTTGATAGGTATAAAGACATCGTATCCCTTTTTTCAGCTCTTCGTTTTTTGCTAGCTCATTTGCAGCTTGGAATGTTTTGAATTCTACACTAATCCGGTTTTTGCCTTTTTTGTTTATTTTTTTTACATCTGTCAATTTCATATCTAATACTGTTTTAGCTATTCCTAATATATGATAATTTCCTATATCTTTATTATTGCATTGTATATAAATTTCAAATGGTCCTGAATCTGTATATTGATATAAATTTTCCTGTCTTATGAATTTATCAGGGGGGTCTTTACCCCCCTTGTCCTCCCCCATTATTCTGGTGATTCACCTACTATCAAACTATTGTAGTTCCCAAAGTAAAAACAATAAGGAAGGAAAAGGTGATATAACAAAGGAGAGTTAGTAAATACCTCAACAAATAGCTGGTTCCGCTTTTTGTCACTAGATTACACTACCTCGCACACGTCCAACCTCGTTCACGTACTCAGTCGGAATCCTTCCTTCATCGAACTTGACGTTTCCAGGTTTGTCACAGCTACCGGCACAGGGTTGCCAACGGTAACTGTTCCTGAATACCATTTTATTCCTGTTGGATTTTAATGATTGTGTGTCGTGGGTTAATCTGATGAACTCCAAGGTGTACGGTTGTAGGTGCACTTGGCATTTATGGATCTGCATTACCATAATTTGTTCGTATCGCGAGAACGCACTAGCGCCAACCTTGGTTGTGAAGTGAACCTGTCGATAAATCTGATTGGTTGAGAGTATCGTCCTTGTCAGAAGAGCCAATCAGAAGGGTTCTTTTCTTTTCACATAGTTTTGGGAGAGACAGGTGTTAAGAGTGTGGCGTGATGGTTTCCAGAAAGTGGCTCAAAAACGTTTATGATTTTTAACGTCATCTTTGAATGGGGAGTGTTTTTGGGCCCACAAATAATTATTTCCCGATGGGTTTGTGAAGTTGTTGCCGGTATTTTTGGTGAAGCTTCCGGGATTGAACCTCCTAGAGGGATTTTTGAATCATTCCACTCCACTCCGTACGCTTCCATTTGAAAATCTGTGGAAACTCGCAATCTGGGTGCCAAGGTAGGTTTAACGAATACTGTAACTTTCTTTCGTTTCGATTTCAATCACCAAACTCGCTCTCTTGAGTTTTGGCGATTCAAATAAATTCAAATCTGAAACTATACATATTCGATTCGTTCATAGGTCAATAGAGGCCATAATCGAGTACGCTCATCCACGGTGTAAAGGTGTTGGACCGCTTAGAACGAAGTTATATTATTGGAATTTGGACCTAAAGAACCCCAAAGGATTTGGGTATGTAAAATTCATGCATTTGGTAGCGAAATCGCGAGATTTGTCACTTACTATGAATTTGGATGTAATTTCAAGAAATTGTTTTTGCTATTCATATATGTATAAGGCGAGGAGAAAATATGGTTTTATAAATAGTTTTCTCCGTGAATAGTAATTGATCAGTTTCGAGGTTCATACTGGGTGAATTTCAAACTGGTGCAAATGTTGTTTGGGGGTTGAGAAATTGTTCCACTTGAAATTTTATAATGATGTTGTTTCAATGGAGGTAATTATAGTTGCTTTTGAGGTGAAATAAGGGGAATAATCAATTCACTATTGTTATAATTTATAATTTAGAGTTTCATGGGTGGGTTTAATTTGTGAAATCATTATCACGGATATTATGATTATAACTTGGAGAGAGTTGTAACGAAAGGTCGTTTATTTATATATAGGGTGAAGCAAAACTCATCCTGAATCTCTTGATTATTAGTTTTACTTGATACTTTGAGATATTTGAGAGTACATATTCATTTCCAGTTAATATGTTGTTGTTTGGGATTATCAAGTATACGGGGCGGTCGAAAGATACTGAACAATGTATGATTACCCTGATTCTATTTATTTATTACATTTACTTTTGCTATTTGCCGAGTTTGGATAAATAGAAATTGGCAAAATATATATTTGCTAAAATATTTCCTGAGGAGGAGTTTTGAATAGTTTTGTTCCTTCCTCAGGGTTCTTTTCACGGGTTGGATTCTTGTCACGGATTGGATTCTTGTCACGTACTGGTTCTTTGGGCTGGAGATATTGGAGCCAAGAAGTTGAATGACGCTAGATTGATAGGGTCGTTCCGATATACAGGGTGGTCTGCGTAGCCACGCTCCAATACCGGGTGGTCTCCGTATCCACACTTATATACAGGGTGGCCCACTCAAGCGATACCTTTCCTAGGGTGTTTCATGGGACTACCGGATCGGGGTTAATGGTCTAAGGCAGTGAGGTTCTAAGGCGCAGGGAGCGCAAGGAACCACAGGTTTTTCCTACACATTTATTTTAAGTTAATTGATTTGCTGGGGAAAATTAGGGATTATTCTACTTCATGTTGTGAGCGGAAATTATTGTGTATTCTTCTTTATTGATTAATTATATGTATTGCGCCTACGCCTGAGCTCACGCGTCGCCTGCGTTTGAACATTCTCCATGGCATTCTGTAGCCTACTTTAATTTCTGCGTCAATGCGCTTATGTCGTTTTATAGCTTATGCTTCTGTAGTTATGCACATTTTGGGGCTCAAGCCTGCTTACGCTTGCCTTGTTATTCGCTTACCAATAATTTTTATTTCCATCGGGTAAATTTCAACCTCGTCAATTTGTCTATTCGTGTAAAACAAATCACCAATAGTACAGTAGTTCAACCCATTTGGTAATTTGGGGGTTGAATATCGAACTGGGTATTTGGGACCAAATTTACCTGGCGCCCATAAATATAAATTCACATTATTTTCGAACCACCCCATCTCCACTCGAGTAAGCCCAAAATACCCATCTGTCAGTTTGACAGCTGAGGCCATTACGTGCGCGTAGGATTGTAGGTCGCATCATCACTATTGATGTATCAACTTATTCGAATGAAATTTTATGATGATGATTCGAATCGAATGGTCGCAGGTATTTTAAATTTGTTTCCTGCGACAAGAATTAAAGATCAGAATTCATTTGATTTTTGCATGTTTCTTTTTTTTTCTTACTGCTTATGTAAGTATGAAATGAACACGTGAAATTCATCTCTTGACTCACACCATTGCGCTGCTGCGCTGGAAAGTTTTCAGAAATATATTCAATATTGGGACGAAATTCAAGGAAGAAATGTCCAAAGAGAAAAATGCTCAAGTCCGAAGAGATAATTATGTGGTAAATTGATAACGTATACGAGTTAGATAATCTTGACCCTCGCAGTTTGAATTTCCGCAATGCTCCGTGACCGTGCCACTTTCTGAAGACGACTCCAAAGTCAAAACGAGACCTCTTCCAAAACTTTCAGGGTACGAATGAATATAATTTTTCTGCGCTATTTTCGGCTACTGAAAACACTCAACTTTGGAAATTTTTCAACCAACCCACCACACAAATTCGAAATCGAGCATTTTCCGCACGTAAAACATCTGTTGTCAAAAATTTTTCCTTTTTTCACGATAACATCTTCTCCATTGCACACGGTGGGCTGATTCCGCAGAACTCCATGCATGAAGGCCCCTTTACTTGTGCATTTTGTGCGCCCAAGTGATCTGAGAATCAGCTGGGCATGCCAGTTTCTCTGAGGGAACTCAGCAGTTCTCTCAGATGAATCTCTTTGACATCTTCTACGTTCAGAATTATGCTCCCAAGGTTGATCTCACCCTGATGCACCATTGCGGGGCACTCAGTAAGGATGGACAATGTTTCATCCTCATCCAGGCATTATCTGCATAGGAGATCGTCTGTGATCCCGATGAGTTCCATGTGCCCGTTCAGGTAATTGTGTCATATTCACGGTTCTGATATCCCGTCTGTTGAGTGACAGGATTTTTTTGTCATCTTTTTCGATAGCCCCTTCATTTGGAGATTCGATTGCTTCATGCATGGCGCCTCCTGCCATGTTTTTATGAATTACTTTTGCACGGAATATCCTACGTCTCGCATCCAAAGTAACTATTTTTACTTTCTAGCACATTCAATGATGGCTTGTCTTCAAAAAGGTTTTTTATCTGAAGATCAACTCGTCCGCCATCCTGGAGCTGCCATCTTCAATTCACGAATTCTGCCAAAAATTCTATTTTCTTTGACTGAATTCATAATCTCCGTCCCCAAAAACCCCGACATACCAATTATGAATAGAAATACCAATTTGATTTTGAATTTGAATCTGAATAGTATTGGACCATGATAACAGAACTCTTTCGCCATCCTGGAGCCGCCATCTTGAATTCATGAATTTTGACAAAGAATTCATAATTTCCAACCCGAAAACCCCCACATACCACTTTGGAGTAGATTCGGATCATAATCACAGAGATATTTTGCCATCCTGGGGCCTTTTTTTTTATTTAATGAATTTTGACATAAAGTGAATTTTCTTTGACCTCGAAAACCACCAAATAGCAATTTTTATTCGAATCAGACTATAAACAAAAATTTTATCCGCCATTCTGTTTTTTTCTTCAACCTTGAATACCATTATATTGTCACAGAAACTATGAACACCTGCTAAATTTCACGTTAATCGGACAACTAGAAGCGGGTCAAATATATCTTGTGAAATTTAATTACACACATCGGCACAGGTGAAACTGAATAAAATATTATAATAAAAAATACAGAAATGGGATGATTTAATAAATTCATTAATTCTGAGTGGTGGTTTTTCTACTTCTACACTGAACTTCATTTCTCTTTGGCAACATTCATCAACATGAGTTTTACATTAGGAAACAGCAATACAATCGAGTGGACCTGTGAATAAAAATCCAAATTTTCAATCAGATTTTTTCTTTGATGTTCACAAAATCTTCCAGGGTAGTTGAACGTCCGGAATTTTTTTTTGTAGTTTTATTTCTATACAATCTTTAGTTGTTATTTTTTACACGCTTTATATTAGATTCACTTGTATGTTTGTTTGTTTGTAAACGACGCGATTTTGACCCACTTCCAGACGTCTGAATGATTTGAAATTTGGCAGATGTACATCATTCTGGTGACAATGCCTTAAGAAATTTTTGTGTAAGAAAAAACAAAATGGCGCCAAGGTTTTTTGGTTTTCAAAATTGGTATTGAGGGTTTTCGTGGTCGAAAATTATGGTTCCATTGTCAAAATTTGGAAATTCAAGATGGCGGCTTCAAAATGGTGGACGAGTTTTGTGATTGAGGTCTGATTCTATTCAAAATTGGTATGTGGGGGTTTTTGGAGTCGAATATTATGATTCTTTTGTAAAAATTGGAAAATTCAGGATGGCGGCTTCAAAATGGCGGCCGAGTTTTGTGATTATGGTCTGATTCTATTCAAAATTGGTATGTGGGGGTTTTTGGGGTCGGAAATTATGATTATTTTATCAACATTGGAGGATTCAAATTGGCGGCTCCAAAATGGCCGCGAGTTTTGTGATTATGGTCCGATTCTTTTCAATATTGAAGAATAAAATTTAAAAAAATGTAATAATAATAATAATAGTTTGAAAAACTGAAAACACGCGTTAATAGAAAACTAAACTATAAAGTTGAAAATAAATAATAGTTCAGAAAAACTAAAGAACACGCTTTTATAGAAAACCAGACTAAAAAAATAGTTAATTCGAAAAAAAAATATTTTATCAAAAAAAAGCGTGGGGTGCATGGTATCGCCTCGGCCAACAATTCTGTGATCTGAGACATTCCCTACTTTACTGCCCTGGGTGTGTAATGTACTATATAATTATCGATACCATGCACCCCACGCTTTTTTTAAATAAAATACATTTGTTTTCTTATTTTATATTTTTTTAGTCTGGTTTTCTATAAAAGCGTGTTTTTCAGTTTTTTAAAACTATTATTCATTTTTCTTAGATATTCTAAATAAATGACTGTCTTCACCAAATGAATATTTCCGATTTCATTCGAATATAGTTTTCATCCTGTCAAAATTTCATCTAGCTAATGAATTTCCATCAACAGTTTATCATGCTTTCCATACATCGAAGTATCATGGGATCACGTGATTCTCTATGTGGAAAAAAATATTACGAGTTTCAGAAGTTACTGTTATTATTTTTCCTCTCATTGTGGAACATTCATTCCTATATACTACAATCACATCGAACATTCCTTCAAGAAGGAAAAAGGACATATGAGCAAAAAAACGGATCCGGATGCTTGATTAAGGGTTATTTAGGAATAACGTGATTCCCTGTGTGGAAAAAAATTTACGAGTTTCAGAAGCTATTGTTATTATTTGGCCTCCCGTTGTGGAACATTCATTCCTACACTGACCGAATGAGTTTTTTTTGATAAAGTGTCCAATATTTCATCTCACCAAGAATTGGATGACCCCTCGGAGTGGCTTGGCCTCCCATTGTTAGGACGTGGGAATGGTCCGAAGTAACGACGATCAGAGTTTCCGTAGGATTAACTAAAGCCAACGCAGCCAGAAGTGCTGTTTCCATGGCTAACGTTTCATCGAGGGCTCGGTAAGCATTGTTGTAGTGGTGAGCGTGGTCGATACGCCCCCCTGAAACAAGATAAAGTGCGTCAGATGGAGGCCTGATTGAATATCTTTTAAATTATTTGTGGGAGCATAAGAATCAAAAGAGGAATTTCAGGAATTTTCATCTCTGTTGGAGGTGTTTCGTTTACATTGCATAATTGAAAAATGATGGTGAGGTCATAATACATAAAATAGAACTGGGTGATTCAGGAGGAGTAATTGAATTCTCAAGTAAATTGAACTTAAAATCAAAGAAGTCATTGAAAAATATAACAAAACAAAATGTGTTTCTGCAAATTCTAATCTGTATTTGTTCCGTTGGTATTGGAACAAATATCAATATACAGGGTAACACAGGGGTTTCTGAAAGCTCATTAAAAATTTTTTCTATGCAAGCTATCGACTTGATTTTTGGTGAAGTAGGTCCGACAATGGGGCATATACCTAAAATATTCCTATATACAGTGCTCCTCAAAAGTCCGCTTTCCCCCTTTTATTTTTGGAACGATTATACCTAAACAAGTGAAATTTGGAAACTGAATATTGAAGGTTGTAAACTTCCCTACTAGTGACGATAGATGACGAAATCTTCAAAGATGACGTCACAAGGCCATTGTGGCCAATAATTTCAAATGGAACCCTACGCAAGCGACACCTCTTTTGAAAGGTATCGGATAAACCTATTCAAAGATACTTATTTTGTTTGTGTTTATGGCAGTTTTAATGGCTCATTAGTAAACATTAAAATTCAAATTCCATTCGGAATGATATTAATTACAGATCTAAGAATCAGTATCTACTCAAAGAAATTGCTCGAAGTGACCTCCATTCACTTCCTGACAGTGAAATATCCTGTTTTTTGAATTCTTCTCGTACTTTTGCAAATGTGTTCGCGGAAACAGCCTCACATTCTGCAACAATACGTTGTTTTAAAACGTGAATATTGTCAGGTTCAGTGGCGTGAACCTTCGATTTAAGGTACCCCCATAGAAAAAAATTCAAAGGTGTGAGGTCCGATGATCGAGATGGCCATTCCATTGAACCACTTGGTCCAATCCATCTACCACGATACTCCTCATTCAAATACCGTCTTGCTGCACCGTGATAGTATGGAGAAGCACCATCCTGTTGGAATGTCATTTCCAAATTGCCGAATTCATCTGGATTATCTTCCAAAATTTCAAGGATTAACAGTTCTATTGCGTTTTGCAACAGCTCCAGATAAACCTCACCAGTTAAATAAGTATTCAAAGAAAGAAGCCCAACGGTGTGGTTTCCCAGGATACCTGCCCAAAAATTCACCTTCTGGGGAAATTGGGTATGTGTTTCACGAAACAGGTGAGGGTTTGCGTCACTCCAATACCTCACATACATTTCCATTCAGATAGAAAGTATTTCGTCACCAAAACAAATTGTTTTGACATAGTCTGACTGTTGGTCAATTTAAGTTTCCATATTTTCACAAAATTCTAGTCTTCGGTCTGGGTCGTCGTCTGAGAGTTGATGAACCATTTTTAATTTGTATAGATGGAATTTGTTTTTTGTCAACACCCTGTGTACCGTACTCCGACTGACTTTACAGGTAGATGCAACGTGAGTTGTTGAAGAAGTATTACTTCTGCCAGTATATCAATTTTTTTCTCATCAGAAATTTGTGGTCTGCCAGATCGTTTCGCATCATCAATACTACCCTTTGTTTAAAACTTACGAAGAAGCTTCCTCAAATAAGTCCTCGGAACGGGGCGATCGGGAAACCTCTCATTAAAAATGCGTTCTGCTGCATGAATATCTTGTCCAGTTTCACCAAGAATTAGGATCGCTGCTACTTTATCGCCTAAAGCACGTACCATTTCGCTTCCTGAAGCACTTGAACGTTCGGCTCACAACAGTTCAACAAATTATTAAAATGTACAAAAATATTAAAGGAACCAAAAGCTGCCAAAACAGTTGAACGTTCGATCAACAATACACAAATTATTAAATGTACAAAAACTTGGACAATTACAAAAACGTCGAATTAGGGAGACTAACAGAAACGTCAGCTTATTTGACAACTATCCAGAGGCGGAGCTTGAATTTTGAATTTTAGTATCAACTGATTTGATTCATCACAGCTTTGCGTTCTTTAAAAGCGAGTCGTCAAAACTGCCATAAACACAAACAAAATTAGTATCATTGAATTGGTTTTTTCGATACCTTTTAAAAGAGGTGTCGCTTGCCGTAGGTTTCCATTTAAAATTATTGGTCACAATGGCCTTGTGACGTCATCTCTGACGATTTCGTCATCTATCATCACTAGTAGGGAAGTTTACAACCTTTAATATTCAGTTTCCAAATTTCACTTGTTTATGTATAATCGTTCCAAAAATAAGAGGGGGGAGGGAACTTTTGAGAAGCACTGTATATATACAGGATATACCAAAAAAAGAGACACAATAGAGTTCTATCTTTTAAGCCTCCCATTTTCATTACAATTTTTGATTTGCTATTGAACTTTCGATATAACGCATACTTCATTTGTCAAAATAGCGTCGTGCATAGACCCACAAAAAAATTCCAAACAACAGAACCATTCAAGATAACTCAACCAACTTTTTTCAGTCGATTCCTCAGGCTTCACCGCATGTTGTGGAACGTAGATGCTCCCGAAGTCGATGTTCCATAGTCTACTACGATTTTTTGAGAATGACAAACTGCAAATGGCAATAACTCCACTTTTTGAAATGCAAAACCTATATTTCATCACATCATTATATTGCATTTCACAAGAGCTTTTCGTTGTTGGAGGATTCGTGGGGTCTTCTTTGTGAAGTGTACGAGATTCAATGCAAAATGAGAAATATTGATGTTGAAAAAAAAAGAATGGTGTAGGCCACTGCCGTGAAGTTTTATACATCCGTGTACTTTCAATAATTGAACACGTTTTATTGTTGATAATGGACTTCACTCGCGAAAATTAGTGAATATGGTCCACTGTATTGATAGAAATCCTTCATTAGCAAGTAGAATCTACCATAAAAGATATCCAGAAGCACGATCTCCACGGATATCTTTATAACAAAAGTTGATAGATCAATTTTAACTCACTGTTACAAGAAGGGAATTGCTAGCGGTCCGATCCATGAGGAAAACAAGTTGTATGTTTTATCGAAGCTACGAAAAATTCCTCACTTGAGCACTAGGAAAATATCAGCGGCAACGAATATTTCACAAAGGAGTGTGAACAGAATAATATTGAAACATAAGTTCCACCCTTATCATCTGAACTTACCTCAATAATTGTATGGTAATGATTTTGCAAATAGAATTGCGTTTTGTATTCAAATGACTTGCATGATCAACAAGGATTATAATGCTTCAAGCAACATTCTATTTTCTGATGAAGCAACGTTCATGAACAACGGGTCGGTCAACAGACATAATATGCATTATGATGCCATCGAAAATTATCCCTTGTTGAGAACTTTTGATCACCAAAAGTGATGGTGGCTTGATGTTTTGGGGATATTCATAGTTACTTCGCAAACAATCCCTCTTAATTTTAGAAGAACTGGATTTGAGCACTGGAAGAACCATGTGGTTGTAACGCCATGGTGCTGCAGTGCATAATCATAGGATAGTGCGAGAATTTCTGGATCAATCCTATCCTAATCGTTGGATAGGCAGAAATGGTACTATGCCTTGGCCCGCGCGATCCCCTGATCTCACTGCTATAGATTTATTCCATTGTGAGTACGTGAAGGAAGGGGTTTCTAGAGATTGTCCAACAACTGCGGATGATATGAAAATAGGATCACGGACGCCTTCCGTTCAACTGATGGAGCAATGCTTGCTAGAGTTCGGTGCCCATTTACTAAGAGCTTATGTGGAACATGATGTTGACCTATCTGAGCATTTATGGATAGCCTTTCCTTGTTATGTTCACATTTCTTCCTGTGAATCATCCTTACCTAATCTTGTAAAGACTACTAAAATTGTTTCCTTTGTGATGTACTCCGGTTTCTATTACAATTTCATTTTGTTAAACGGGGCTAGTGACTCTGTGGTACGAGCGTAAGTGTCTGAACCACTGTTTCGAACTGAAACGGGTTCGACTCCTTCAGCCGGATTTTGTTTTGTCGAAGTATCAAAAGTGGTTGTGTCAAATTGTACGACAGCGGCTTAATATATATATATTTTTTTTCGAAAACATCATCAAAATTTTTTATCTGCAAATTTCACAAAGTAGACCTCACAAATCTTATTCCAACAAAAAACTCTTGAAAAATTGAATGCACTGGTGCAATGAAATGAAGGCTGTTGCATTTGAAAAATTGAGCTATTACCATCCGCAGTTTTCCATAAAAATATTCGTAGTGGGCGAGGGATGCGCTAATGCCCGAGGAATCATCTGGAAAAATGTTGGTTGAGTTATTTTGAATGTTTCTGAAGTAATGACATCTTCAGTGGGTCTTTGCAAGGTGCTACTTTCCACATGAATTGACATGAGTCTAAGTTCATACTAGTGAGAAACGGATAAGCTCGTTGTACCTTATACTTTTTCTATGACCACAACGACAGTATTTCCCAATGGCTCACACTTGCATTGCGAATCAACAGAATTCGAGTATATATTTTCCTTTCATTATGCAATCACACACAAGTTACTTACTCGAGACTGAATACTTATATGGAATTGTGCCAGTTTCCACATTTATCCGTGATTCTTTTGATTATATGGTGGACGAAACCGTAACACACATGAATATATTTTCTTGAACATCATAATAGGTATATGAGCGATATTTAATACATATAATCAATATGGTATTTTTTATTTTCATCATCATAATATTCTGCAATCTCGAATGGTCAACATATATATAATCCAGTGAGGAAATCAAACGATAATTCTGGTGAAAAAATATATAAAGCATATCACATCTCAGTAAAACATCAAATAAATGAGGATTTCAGATGAACGCGTTGAGTTTTCATCTGAAAAAAACACGAAATTTTTTTTGGTTCCTGAAAAAAACAACATAAAAAATCAATTTTTGAACGGAATACACTCATCAAGAATAATTTCACATGTACTGCTGTTGGGTTAATTTGAGCCAATGGTATCCTTCTATAATATTTTCAAGTTATTTCATGCAGCAAAATATGATGTGCGTTCTAATCGACTATCAAGATGATATTCAAGCGTTTGCTATGTTTGGCCAAAAACTGGATACATTTTGACTTGGAACATTTGAAGCGAATCGACGTGTTTCAGGCAGTGAAATAAACAAACAAGTAACATTGAAAAATCTCCAGGTATTTTATTATCCATCTGGGCGAAGTAAAACATCTTTGAATATATGTTTTTTTAATGATTCATTATCAAAAGCATTTTATTACAGAATTATCGTCCCCATACTCGTTAAAATTGTGCATTCATTGCCTACTGATGTATAATTCTTCCGGGAGGGATTATAGTAGTATGTTTTTTGATGAGCACTCGGCATTTCTCATTTCAATATTTTGTGAATCTCCACTAACATTATTAAGAACACTTCGATGGATTCCTTCCAGCATATATGAAAATGGGCAGTTTTGGAAGACAACACAGTCAGTGATAGTCACTGAAGGGAGTTCGGTGAGTGAGAAACAGTGTTAAGTGTTTTAGCGAGCGCGATTTCCAACGGATCACTTCAGAGAATCCTCTGCAAACATAGGTTCGTGGAATTCACTGTGCATGTAAACATCCTTCTTTTTCAATATTTAAGCTAGCCTAATGTGTTTTATATATGACTACTTTATTTTCGTTATGATGTTCAACGTTTCAGGAGCACCATTATAACTCAACATTTTCGTTTAAGTGGTGCTAATATTTTATTTTCGTTTCAGCAATGTTGTTTTGGAAATGTGGTCTCAAGTTTTGTTACTGAAACTGTGGTTGTGTGGTCTTTGAAAATTTGTATTTACTTTGAAAATTGATGGGTTTCGAGTAGATTTCAAATTGTGGACTGTTACTTTTATTCTAGCTGTAAAGAAAATTCTCCTCTTCTATCAAAAATGACATAGCTTCTTCGAAACTTTATGGATCTCTTGAACAAACATTGTTGTGGAGATGATTGGGTAGTCCTCTTATGAATGTTTGCGATACCAAATCATTATAATTTTTGAGTTGAACTGCTTTTTCTTCTGCTGTCGAAGGTAAAGAATCCAATTTTATTGTAATTAGACTTTGTGCATCTTGAATTGTGAAGGGTTTCGTTTCCATGGGAACGCCTAATAATTAAATCTTGCACTAAATAGTCAATATTCCTCTGATCATCAAGACTTAGATATAACGAAGCTTCTATATCATTCCATTTTTTTGATTCAATTTCCAAACCAATAAGAATTCGAGCCATATCAAATAATTTTTCTATGATTGCTCGTGAAATGAATTGTTTGACAGAAACCTTATTTGGATCTCTTAACTGAATCATAAAAATTTCACAATTTTCAATCGAAATACAAAAAACCTGGGGATTTTCATAAAAATTTCTAAAAGCATTGACATATAGTCTAAGTATTTGGTAATTCACAGGTTGAGCCATTATTTCAACTATGTCCTCAGTAGAAATTGATTCGGTCAATATTGTTGAGTTATCTATATGGCTTCCTGTTATAAATTGGATATTCAACTTATTCTCATTTCTACTTCACGATTATATTTCTCTCAGTAGAAATAAAATTTACAATCAAAATTCGAAAATAGAAAAGGGAGGAAAGGAATGTTTTTCTTACAGTAGTGTTATGCTTAATTGCTTTCATCTTCTTATTTCTTCTGTTAACTCTTTACGCTACTGCAAATAAGATTTGGGAAATGCTATCCCTTGGAAATTACCTTTTTCGAAAACACAAGTTTGGAGAACAGAGCAATCATACAGTATCATTTCAGCAGTTTATATATTCTGCATTACAATTAATATGTATACTATGTTCTGAAGAACAATATCTTTCCCATAAATCACGTTCTCACGATCAAACCATGCAGATGTATGGACTCTCATCTTGGTTAATATAAACAACATTCAGATGGACATGTATCGAAGGATGCCAAAATCCGGCGAATTCTGACATGATAAATTGAACTGTGTGAATCGCCGATTATCAGCTCGAGTAAATATCAGATACGAATTTGCCTGCACAGATTCTTCTGCGCTCTCGTGACGCATCGAGTTTGAGTGTCATGAACGTTTCTCCAGCGGTTTTTATACACGTCAACACACTCAGAAAAAAATCAGAGTTGTAGAGATGAGCATGCACCAAATGTATGAGTTCAGAGGACGATGAAGGACGAGAATAATGGCCATCCAATGACGGACTTAGAATACTTTGGAGGCTGCTTAAAAATCTCTATGAAATACAATATTTGTGCCAAAACCTGAAGTCAAACCAGGAAACGTTAGATCTTCAGTCTAACGCACTCCCAGCTGAACTATTGTGGCTTGACAGTCATGACACATACAGATAGTATATAACGATAACTTAGATGGCCGCGATTGGTGGCTAGTAGCCAGAAGAGTTTTGGGAAAACAATTTCAACTTTTTTCGAAGTACCTGGAATCTTGGAAATTTTTCCATAATTTTGCTGGAATTCAGAGGCTGTGTGTTGGGGAAAGATGGATATAGTGCTTCACCCCTAGATCTAGGGAAATTTTCGAAAAGTACCGAAGTCAAACGTAGTAATTTCAACCAAAAAATAAAATCCTTGAGAACAACCATTTCTCACAGATTCGAGAAATATAGTCATATTGCATTTTCATCCAGTTCTGAGCTATGTCTGAAGTTTCAAGTGTCTAGAAGTTAGTTTGAAAATCGATTGTTCCTTATTATTATAATTATGATTATTATGCAGAATCATTCCAGTCAGGCTCTTACTTCCAAAGCTCTGACCTATAACGGAGGGCGTGCTGGTTACATGAACCAATGACCATTTTCCACATCCTTAAGGTGAGAGATCATTGGGTCCGTAAATCAGGATTCCTGAGCAGAATTAACGATCCGAGAATGACTGCCTTCTGCATGCGGCCGGCTGGGGATTCTGCCGATTCACGATGCAATTCAGTTGTTGGTTGCGACTATTGGCTAATGGCTATTGGCTAACGAAAACGTTATCCATAATGGCAGACCAATGTCGAGTGATCGGAATTCAAAAGATGGCCGCCAGTGACTGCTATTGGATTGCGGTTGACGGCTATTAGTTAACGACTATTTTCTCCTCCGACCCATCAAAGAAAATGAAATCCCTGCTACCCAACCTATGATGGCTGACCATTGTCCAATGACAGACAACCACATTGAACCTGCCCTCTCGGTCTACCTACAATCTGACTGGTCCCCTCCCACAATTCCATAATGGCTGACCCTTGACCAATGGCAGAAAATTTCTCGATAACTCAACCCATAACATGGCCGACATTTTTTTTCTCACCAACCCCTTTTTTAAAGAACCATTCGAAGCCACCGATGAACTCAGTGACTCCCAACCCTGTGGTGGTCTCAGCCATCCAGTGGCTATGTTAGGGGCCCAAAAACCCTATGCCAATTCTAGCACACCTCCAACTGTGTTACAATCGGCATAGCTTATCTACTAACGATATCGTAGAATCTGCTGTGCGAACTCTAAAAAATATTTGAAAAACATGATGAGATGATAATAGTTATTCAACTAGTGTATCAATGGTGACGATTAATGTTCGGGGTATTTTAACGTGAGAGCGATTCAAGCGCGTAAATGTTCGAGATCAAGTTGATTACAAAATTTTTATGTCGGCCCCGTTCCTGGGATCAACTTGAAATTTTCGATATCCATTTCCTTCGACTGGGAGAAAACTCACAATATTTGGATTTTATAATACATAAATTTGGAAGAGCGAAAGTAATATGATTTGACATTTGAATAATATTTGAATTCGTGTGAGTTTAGTTGGCTATACCACATTCATATATTAATGGACCAAATCGATAATTCACAAGTTATTAATGATCGATTTCGGTGTATTTTCAGTTGCATATATCACAATTATGCATTAAAAGAGGAATTGAGGGGTCACTAGGATTCATTTACGATATTATTCGTGTAGATTAAGCAAACTCGTTGATACGAGGTCACCGGAAATGAATATTTGTATTTAGCATTCCTACATCATCGAAACATCTGAAAGGGATGATTCCCATGGGTGACAGCATGTTCATTCCAAATTTGAGGAATTTTGAACACATAAAAAGAGAATTGAAAAAACGTCAGGAGGTACAAAGAAACTATTATAATGGAAAGAGTCAAAAAACTTGACCGGAACAAAAAAATTGAAAGATCATGTCACACCATACAAATTCTGAGAGGGTTTGAATGGCTTACGAATTTCACGAATTTATTTTATGATTGAGGTGTATTGTGTGTGGTCCTGACTTTATCCACTAGTTCTGACTCTGTCTACGAGTCTAGATATAACGAGGTTCATTTGTTTTAAATTTTCAACACTAATTTCGATGGTAGCCTGCAACAAATGTTGCTGGTAGCCAGTATATCTCAGGATGAATCCATGCAAAAAACATGGTTCAAATACCTTACCTTACATCCACCCATATGAGAAATCCCTAGTTCATCACCACAGATCTCTTCTATAAGACCCACAAAATATACAACTTTTTTTTCAGTTGGAAACTTCACTAGTACAAAGTCATGCACTACAATACATTCATCGTCCAACAGTTCATTGATGTATTCGTATTCACTACAGAGTTAGGATCGGAGCTTGGTGTTTTCTCCATATTAACCTCAGAGTTTTGAGAGTTCGAATAGGTTCGTTTTTTTTAAGTTTTTTTCCCCCTACTCCAAAAGTTATATTTTGGTTAACAAGTTTTCTCTTTACAGTTTCTACTCTTTTCACTTCTTGTTCCTCTATTTGGCTTGTTTTAGTTTTTTTTCAGTCAATTCATTTCTGGAGTACTAGTATAGATACAATATTTCTTTTTATTCACCGCGTTTAGGGTTATTTCTGGTTGCAGGACTGGGAGAGGTCGAATTTTGTCGGGTGTATTATTTTTGGTAGACTCATTTGCTGATGAATAGGTATTGACTTCCTTCAGAACGGTGTTCTCAGGATCATAGTCTGGCCCATTTGTACTTGTTATTTGTTCACGATTCATGCTTGAGTCTGCAGCTGATGTTTTTCTAGTTGCGGATTGTTCACAAGTACTACGTGTGATTGGTTGACAGGTATTATCATTATCTCGCTGTGTACTTCTAGATGGTTCACAAGTACTACTTGTGGATGGTTGACAAGTATTATCATCATCTGCTTGTCTACTTTCAGATGGTCCACAAGTATCACTTGTGGACGTTTCAGTAATACCATCGGGTCCATAGCTAGGCACTCCAGCAAATTCATCATCATTAAAAATACGGCTGTTTATTGGCCAGATTCCTGTTTTGTCAGATGCCTTGATAATATTGTGAGGAGTGAACGATAACAAATAGGGCTGTGAGGGTAATTTTGCGATGTCATATCGCTTCGCCAGGATTATCCACTATGAAGTTATTGAAATATGTTTTGCATCTAGATTTGAATGGATCATAGAGAAAAATATCAAGGGGCTGCATCCTGTGGGACCAATGCGGTGGAAAGCTCAACATTACTATTTCCATTTCCTCAGCAATAATTGATTTAATTTAACGAAATAGACTTTCCGTAGTTTTCCACAAGAAGGAGAATTGGATTATCAGTAGTACTATTTATATTCATTTTCATATGAACCAACAGTTAAACGAATATTTGTGAGGACATCGAACGGAGAAATGGCAACACCAGTAGCAGTAATGATTCCACAGAAAGTAATGAGTGTTCCTCTTTCTGAAGAAACACATTGTCCGACTTGCTTCATGCCGATCTTCGTTATAATTTTTGGAGCATGCATTATTGTTGAGACACCATCCTCATCCGTATTCACAATCCTGTCCGGAGAAAATTTATATTTTGTCATAACTTCGCCATAATAAAAAAAAAACATTTCCACATTGGAATTGTTTAAACCAGATGTACAGATTGTGATATAATCACCCTGTGAACAAAAAGAAGGAAATGTCAAGTTGTCAGTCAGTCGAGTTGGGGCAGTCTCGAGGAAATTGAGGCGCTAGCTGGCTGAATATTGTTAGAGACATTTATGCTTAAATAGTTGCATTTTGTATTCTATATTAAATAGATTAGCTTTGCAAGAACCTACGTGTGTTGTGCTTTGAATACTTGGCCCCTTATCATACTACATTTTGGCGACGAAAGACTATCTTATAGAAATGGTTGACGACGTGTATAAACATTTTCGTTTTGATAATTTTGTGCCGGAAGCAGAACAGTGGGATTACTATTTACAAAGGTTTGAACTGGAATTGGAAATTCGTGGATTAATGACAGACGAAAATGCATCCACTAGGCGGAATTTGCTACTTTCCAAAGTTGGATCACATGTTTTCAAAATTTTGGCTGATCATTTCAAACCGGACAAATCATCCACAAAGACTTACAAGGAACTGGTGGACGTATTAAACCGTTTCTACGGCAAAAAGGTGTATATCTTTGCGGAAAGGATAAAATTTGCAAGTAGTTTCCGCAAAGACAATGAGACTGTGACTGGGTATGTGAATCGATTACGTGCATTAGCAGGAGACTGTAGTTTCGGAAACGGCTTAGATGAACGATTGCGCGATCAGTTACTTTTTGGAATAAATAATCGAGAATGGCAAGAAAAATTAATAAAAGAACATCCATCTGTTGCGACAACACTAGAAAATGTCGAATCAACGGCTTGCATTCTTGAACAAGCATCTATTCAAACGAAAGAAATGATTTTTCTTCAAACAAGTGGTGTTAAAATGGAAAATAGTTATGTAAATCGCGTGAATAAACCACAGACCAGACCTAGTGTTTCGCATAAGAATCATACTTCGAAAAATAAATTGCGAGAATTACATCCTGATTTTGATTGCCTGTTCTGCGGAGATTCGAAACATAGACAAAAAAATTGTCCAGCTTTTGGAAAAAAGTGTAGTAGTTGTGGCGAAGAAAACCATTTTTCTCGGGTATGTGTGATCTCAGGAAACGCTGTTATCAAACAAACTTCAAAAGCGAAATATGACGGTAAACCGAAACGTCCCACACGTCATGTCAAAGAAACAAGCGATAACGAAAGTGATTCCTCGGACTCTAGCAATATTTCAGGACATGAAATATCGCATTTACTGAATATAAGAAAAATTGGCAGTTCAAGTAAAGTTATATTATCTGTTCGCATAAACGAGAATGACATTGATATGCTGTACGACCCAGGCTCAGTTCATGCTGTGCTAGGAGAATCAATGTGGAAAAAAATTGGTAAACCGCCTCTTTCAAAATCAGCAGATTTGGTGGCGTATGGCGATAAACCGATCAAAACTTTAGGAAAATCCATGGTTGACGTTAAAGCTTTCGGAAATGAAATGACGTTACCCATATACGTCACTCAAGAAGAGGACATACCACTTTTTGGTTTAGACTGGTGTTTGGCTTTCAATCTACCCCTCCCACCTGGTGCGAAAGTATTGCATGTGACAGAAGATTTAATTTCCCAAGGAATGATATCGAATTGTAGTAAAACTAATGAGAGGGAGGAAACTATTCAGAAAAATCGAATCGAAAAAATCCTGAAAGAATTTCCAGAATTTTAATTAAAGGATCGACAAAAATCCATACAATGATGACGTACACCGAAAATTTTCTCCAAAATCGAATCGAAAAAATCCTGAAAGAATCCCCCGCTTTACAAGATCAAGTATCTACAGAACTGGATCGACTAGTTCAAGAAGGAGTATTAGAGCCCGTGGACACAACAAATACTCAAATTTCATGGGCATCCCCCATTGTTGTGGCCATAAAGTCAAATGGAAGATTGAGGATTTGCGCCGATTTTAAAGTAACCATCAATAAATATGTTCAGGTAGACAACTATCCATTACCCAGATTTGAAGACATCACAGCTAAGCTTTCTGGAGGCAAATATTTCACCAAAATCGACCTCAAAGATGCATATTTGCAGATGGAAGTTCATAGTGAATCTCGTAAATATTTGGTTATTGCCACTCATAAAGGCTATTTCACTTATAAGCGATTACCATTCGGTATATGCTTTGCACCTTCCCTTTTCCAACGTACCATGGATCAAATTTTAGCTGGTGTAGATGGCGTTGTTTGTTATCTTGATGACATACTGATAACAGCTCCCAACTTAGTTCTTCATGCAGAAAGATTCAGGAAAGTTTTACGGAGACTTCAAGCTTCTGGGATGAAAACACAGAAATCCAAATGTGAGTGGTTCACGAAAAGTGTCACTTATTTGGGGCATAAAATCGATGAAACTGGTTTGCATCCAACAGAAGAGAGAATTGAAGCGATCAAACTAATGCCGATTCCACAGAATACAACTCAGCTACGATCATTTTTAGGAGCTATTACGTATTATGGTAGATTTATTGAAAACCTCCATGTAAAATGCGTTCCTCTACATCGCCACTTGAAGAAGAATGCAAAATGGGAATGGACGACCGAAGACACAAAAATAATGAATCTGCTCAAGCAAAACTTGACTTCAAATGACACATTGATTCATTACGATCCCAAACTACCATTAGTTGTTACGAGTGACGCAAGTAATATTGGTGCAGGAGCTGTACTGTCACATAAATGTACCGATGGAACATTGAAACCTATTGCTTTCGCATCACGCTCATTCAATGAGGTAGAAAAGCGTTATTCTACCATCGACAAAGAAGCATTAGGACTAGTATATGCAGTTACGAAGTTCCACCAATACTTATATGGTAGAAGATTCACCTTGATCACAGACCATAAGCCTTTGGAGCATATATTTGGAGAAAATCGTCAGACTCCAAAAATTGCAAGTAATAGGCTATTACGATGGGCTATGACACTCAACAGCTACAATTTTAATGTCATATATCAACCTGGAAAAGAAAATTATCCAGCGGATTCTCTTTCGAGGCTACCACTACAAGAAACCTCCGAACAGTTGGAATTGCCTAATCATGCAAAATTACTTCATATGAGGGTTCGTAACTTACCTATGAAAAGAAGTCATCTAAAGAGAGAAACCATGAATGATTCAACACTCTCGAATGTAATCCGTTGTTTACAAACATACTGGCCCGAAAAGAAGAATTTACATAGAGATCTTGTTCCTTTCTATGAGAAACGAACTGAGTTGTCTTTTGAAGAGGACTTATTGCTATGGAAAGGGCGTATATGTGTACCTCTTGCCCTCCAACCAGAAGTACTGGGTATGTTACACGACGGGCATCCAGGAATAACTGCTATGCAATCACTAGCAAAACTTCATGTTTTTTGGCCAAACATAAATTCCGATATTGCTCAAGAAATAGAAAAATGTTTCACCTGTCAACAGTCGAGGCAGAATGATCGAAATTCACCCTTGCATCCATGGGGTATATCACCAGAACCTTGGTCAAGGCTTCACTTGGATTTCGCTGGACCTTTTGAAAGTAAAATGTGGATGATACTTATTGATTCGTATACCCATTGGTTGGAAGTCATACCGTTGGGAAAATTTCGACTTTATTGCTCGATGAGAGACATCACTTCGGGAAGTACCATCGAAGCGGAGAGTTTTTGCAATGATAATGGAATAACTCATGTGAAAGTAACACCATACCACCCTAAATCAAATGGTCTTGCCGAGCGTGCTGTGCGAACTTTCAAAGGGAGAATGCGTGCTAGTGATCAGACATTGAACCAGTCGCAGAGACTTCAGCAATTCTTGTTTTCTTATAGAAATACAGTGAGAAGATCTACAAAAAGAACACCCAGTCAGCTGATGTTTGGCCGCCATCTCAGATCTCGATTTGATCTTTTGAAACCAGATGTGATGAAGAATATAGAGTATGAGCAATTCGTCCAAAAACAACATCATGATTCTACTGCTGCACCAGATCAAAATTTCATAGAGGGAGAAGAAGTGTGGGTGAACAACCCCCTAAGTAAAGGCTCACTCCCTGGAAAAATTGTTAAACGTACTGGACCCTTATCATATCTCGTAGAAATGGATGGAATGTTGCGCCGTAAACACTGCGATCAAATGCGTAAACGAAAATTAATGATAAATACCAACGAACCTTCCCACCAGGATATGTCAGATGAATTCGAAGATTACCAGTCTCCCCAACTTCATCAATCAGCGAGTTGCAACGAGAATGAAAGCTCATTGAATGAAGTGGAAGCAGAAGAAGGCGAGCTGAACAATGTAGACCATTCACTTTCCAGAGAGTGTGTCATACCAAGGAGAAATCCCTTTCGAATCAGAAAGCCTCCCAGTCGTTTCTCGGAATAAATAAATAAAAATCTATTATTCTTTCTTTGTGAGGGAGGTATGTGATATAATCACCCTGTGAACAAAAAGAAGGAAATGTCAAGTTGTCAGTCAGTCGAGTTGGGGCAGTCTCGAGGAAATTGAGGCGCTAGCTGGCTGAATATTGTTAGAGACATTTATGCTTAAATAGTTGCATTTTGTATTCTATATTAAATAGATTAGCTTTGCAAGAACCTACGTGTGTTGTGCTTTGAATACTTGGCCCCTTATCATACTACACAGATATACGACAATTCTGGGTGACGTTCCATAGAAGACCGCATCAAGTCAATTCCAGCCATTTGGTTGTCATTCCAAATGAGTGTATATTTTTTAGATGATATTTTGGCGAATTGGAATGCTAAGAATCTTGCATGGAGATATGTTAGGCCAAAGTTCATCGATGATGCCTTGAGTAGATACTCTTCCAACTTTGTTTCCTCTGTAGTAGAAAAAACTTGCTGGGATGCATATTTTGATTTCGATGACATGTCTACTTTGAAAGAATGATCCCTGTCATTTACAAAGTCTGACCCATTTGCAGACTTCCCTTTTTCAAGATGAAAATGCAGAGTTAATTTTTTTATATTATACATTGCTGCTGCATCTCCAAGTTTTTTTCATGCGTGATTACCTCATTCATTTCTTCACGTAAATATTTCCTGGAAATGTTGGCTCTAACTGTTTTACTTTTGTAATTCCGCACTTTAAAAAAAAAATTGAAATATCAGACACATTTGCCCATTTTATAAAGCATTTGTTACAAGGCAGTACCAATTAATAAAATTTGGAAAAAAATGTGTTTAACACAAATCCCTCCTTCTAAAAAAAACTTCATTACGATAATATAAATCGAAAATTTGTGGATTCAGTTCAATATGATGCGGAAGGGGCACTTCTGTCCGAATGTGCCCCAAATTTGAAAAATTCATTCACCCGATAATTTTAAAAAGTTGTGTTTGACAAGAGTACGTTTTCTCAGATTATGTTCACTGAATTGAGCTAATGTTTGATGAGAACATAAAATATCCTGCCAGAAAGATATAAAAATATTGTTACGATCTCATGCACAGAAGGTGTAAATACTAACATTAGAGGTACACGATTTTTAGTAATATATTTCACTCAGTATATCAGTATTTTTCTCGAATAAACACATTGATGCTGAAACTACATACACTAATGTTACCGTAAAAGTGTGCAATTATTCCCTTGGCGCTACAAGGGCGGTAAATTCGAATAGTCCAAATGTGCCCCACGACCAGATGTGCCCACTCTTTCCTAGGTACTTTACATATCTCTGTTCGAAATGAATCATTATTTTTCTGGAAAAAAAAAGAACGAATTTGTGAAAAATAATAGTTTAACAGAATTTCCCTTGAAAATACTTGCGGCCCTATTTTGGTAGGCAATTTGGCAGAAATGTATTCCTCTATTATTGATTATTAATGGAAATCATATTTCAATTAAAAAACAAATGGACGTAGTAATTACACTCTTGGATATCGTACTATACTGTTATAGCTTCCATAATTCACATGATGTTTTCATTTTACATCATTTTCCTAGTCCTGCCGACCTACACAAACTCGATTACGAAACACAAAGGATCAACCCATTCCATTTAAATGGCTTTCAACTGATATTACAGGGTACCTTGGAATCATGTGGATGGAAGAAAACAACCCCACTTCAGAAACGACCATTATTCGTAGTTGTTTCACATGGCTGTTGTAGCAAAACGTATATCCACCATTATTCAAGAAAAAAATAATTCGTTGAAAATTCAGCATCTATGCAACAACAAAGGCCATCTTATAAGATGCGTGACGGGAATCACGAAAGAGTAAAACGTCTTGGGTTGGAGGTGCTGAGAATCCATGGTTTCCTAAAACATGAGTTTCATCTCGTGGAAATCTTACGACCTATGAATAGAAATCGTTGACCAGCGGTATAGTAAGTCGGCAACATGGATTTTTCTAGACGAGAATAGATATGGAAACTAGTCCGCGTGAAATATGTTAATGTTTACGAAATATCTTTTTCGTCAACAATATAGGTATGAGAATAATTAAAGTTTGATAAGATAGTTAGTAATGGTGGCATTGTCGTTTTTTGGGTTTTTGACAATCGTTTATCCAAATAGACCACTAAAATAAATTATAATGCATTTCCAGTTGAAATAGAATATTCCCTAAATATAGAAAACTGTATAAATTGGTATCTCCAGTAATTGTCTCATGTTCAAAGTGGAATATTTCTTACGCTACCTCAGATACTATAACTTCGTAAGCCGATACCCATTATATATTCCTTGCGTTTCATTTTATGGTGGTAAAAAGGGGCCATTTTTTAAAAACACAGATGTGAAGATAACCGTTTCAATCTTGAAATGGAATGCACGTTTGTGAAGGGACTTCGAAGGTTCTTGAGAAAATACTTTCAGTTCCTTTTAGAATTCCATCCCATCAAGACGTAGGTGTTGAGTTTTGTTTCTTGACTCGTATTAGAATCTTGAATAAATGTTCATGTGAATAACTTCGGTACAATTGAGAACCATTCGAAGTCCTTGTTGATTTGAATATCGTTGATCACGTCAACTAGAATGTAAATTTCATAGATTATTCTCATTCAGAATAAGAGCTTCAATAAAGATTCATTATTCATACATTCGAAGCTCGTTTCATTTCATATTATCATTGAACACACCCTCTCCGAAAGGAAATGTAGAATACATTTTGATTAAGAAAAATAATAATGAGTATTAAAAATAACTAATGAAAAAACTTTTTGAAGACGAACTCCCACTAAAACGCATAAAATAAAGTCAAGTCATCGCTGACAATGATTTATTCATTTCTTGTACAATTATTTGGTTTCAAAAAGCTTGTCGCGCGAGGTGTTCATGAAAGTAGGTACCAATTAATTTGGGTGGGCATATTATAGTTGCTAAGTAAGAACTTGTCTGAGTATTTGATTTCTACAAAGCATTCATGAAAGTATATACCAATTAATTTCATTGGACAATGAATGGTTGGTAAGTAACAATTCATCGGAGTTTTAATTTTGTTACAATTCGCCCGACAAGCTATTTGAAAAACAAATAATTCAACAAAAAATAACTGAATCATTGTCAGCGATGATGAAGTTTTTTTATAAGTTATTTTTTGCCTTAATCTGTTCATTTCTAATAGAGCATCGTTATTACAGGTTCTCTTCCCTGAGAGTTTTGAGCTGAAAGAAATAATGATCTCCGACCCGAAAACTCCTACACACCAATTTTGAATAGAAATTGACCATAATCACATAACTCGTCCGTCACCCGGAAGTTGCCATCTCAAATTGATAGATTTTGACAAAAAATTCATAATCTCCGAACTTGAAAATATCCACATACCAATTTTGAATGAAATATGACCAGAATCAGAAATCTCGTCGGCCAGCTTGGAGCCGCCATCTCAAACTCATACATTTTGACAAGAAATTCATAATCTCCGACCCCGAAAACCCCCGCATACCAATTTTGAATCGAATCATACCATAATCACAAAACTCGTCCTCCATCTTGGAGCCACCAACTCGAATTCATGAATTTCGACATGAATTTTATAATTTTCGACCCCGAAAACCCCCGCATACCAATTTTGAATCGAATCGAACCATTATCGCAAATTCGTCCGCCATCATGGAGCCGCCATCTCGAATTTTTGAATTTTGACAAAAACTCTCAATCTCCGACTTCGAAAACCCTCACTCACCAATTTTGAATCAAATCGCACCATAATAACGAATCTCCTCCGCCGACTTGAAGCCGCCATTTTGTTTTTTCAAACAAAACTCCATAATGCATTATCACCAAATATGAACATCTGCCAAATTCCAAATCAATCGGACGACTGGAACTTTAAAATTCACTCACAAGATTTGACCCTAACGAACAAGTGAAACTAAATGAAAGCTTGTAAAAACTGAATAAAAACTTGTGAAAATAAAAGATTGTCGAAAATGTTACAGTTCTCAACAGAGAAAATGAATCTGTTAGTAATTTGAGAACAATTGAATGTAAAGTCAGTGCTGCAAGATCCGATGTATTCCAGTCACAAGATGGTCCAGAGATCTTCAAAGACAGAATTTTTCGGTGAGAAAATTATTCTGTCTGTGATTCTCCATGAAATATCATACCGCATTTTCGAATCCACGCCGGTACAACTCTTTCAGAGATAATTTTGATTCGCAACCGCCTGGCAATAGGTATGTTTTCAAAAACTATATTCTTTTCTAGATAATTCATTTATTAAAGATACAAGTGGTGAAATAACATACAGGGTGTAACATAAGTACGTTTGAATATTCAAGTGACGTATTCCTGAGACAATTTTAAGAAAAAAAGTCCATATAAACTTGTGTCCGGAAATGCTTCGTTTCGGAGATACAGGGTGTTGAAATTGAATATTTTTGTTCACTTTTCAAAAATAACGTTTGCAAAAAATAGATTATTCGCACGGAATTTGGTACCTGGGGTTTTTTTGACGTGGGAAATCATAATTCCGTATTAATTTTCATGTAACATCTAGAGGGCGTTGCGTACGCTCTCATTATTTATTTCAAATTGCCCTAACATTTTTGACAGATAACTTTTGGTACTTTTCATGAGAAAACCTTATTCCCACACCTTTTCCAAGTAAAAAAGGTTCACTTCCTCAACAACGCTGGAGGTGATCGTTTTCGAAATATTTACAATTTTCTATATCGATGCATGTAACTTAGCTCCTAGGGTGGCGCTGAGTGAAGTTGCTGATAATATTACAAAAACTAAGTATCTGGTAGACCTCGGCAAAATAAACTACGTCTTCTCTATGAAATGTTTATCGAAAAATGATTTGTTCTCGAGATACAGATTGTTGAAATTTTTCAAAACATGGTTGGGTTTTGTCATGGGTTTTTTGCAATTTTAGTTATTTTCACCTAACTTTGAACACAGACTTTTTTCGAACTGAGCATTATCAAACTGCTTAATCAATCCAAATTGAGAAAAAAATTTCAGGTTTAATTATTCAATTAGAAAGTGCTACATTTCGGAGTTTGTAAAAAAACAATCAGGAAGAGTATTATGTTATTTATTAGGCAATTAAACATATAAAAATTGAACGGAATAACTATTACAACAACTGTTCAAAGTGACGACCCCCAACAGTAATACAAGCTTCTGCTCTCCTCATCAAAGAATTCCGCACTTGTTGAAAAATGCCAGGAGTGTTTCTTATCGTTTCGCAGCAAGCTATGATGCGATCCCTTAACATTTCCTCGTTTTCAATGGGGCTAGCATATACTAGTGATTTAGGGTGTCCCCAAAATAAAAAAATCGATGGGATTGAGGTCCGGAGACCTCATGGGCCAATGCTGAGTGCCTCCTCTTCCTATCCATCGTTGGGGATATGCTACGTCTAAGAAATTTCTAGCTATCAGACTAAAATGAGCAGGAGCTCCATCGTGCATAAACCAAGAGTGATTTATGATGATAAAGATAAAATTGCTGTTCCTTTAAAATTATGTAAACGGTCATATGTACTTGTCTCTGGGTGTTCACTAATCTCTTCGAGAACCGCCTCCTCCAATTCCACAGTACCTGTAGTCCGTGGCCGTCCCACTGCAGAATCTCTTTCAAAGCTTCCAAATTCGGAAAGTCGCCGGAAAAAATTCGCTAATGTCGCTGCACAACGAGTGACGCGTGACCTTTATTGATAGATGCGTCTGTCCTCGGTTGAATTTCCGTCAGCCAAGCCGTATGCAAAAACCATATCAGCCATTTCAGCATTCCTAAAGTTGAACATGGTACCAAACAATCACTTTATAAACTCCGAACTGTGAATTTGTCAATGAATAGTTGAAAATGTGACAGCGAACTTCTATTTTTATAAACGAACGTTCATAGCCTACTCGATTTAATTAACTTGATTTGCAAGCGGAGAGTGACAAAAATTATTGAAATCAAATTTGGCTATACTGATTGAGCAGTTTGATAATGCTCAGTTCAGAAGAAGTCTGTCCGGGTATACTGCGTATGAAGTTTGATGAAAGTAACTAATGACTTTTGAAATATTTAAACAAACTGTATCTCGAAAACAACTAATTTTTCGATAAACATTTCATAGCATAAAAGTAGTTTATTTTGACGAGACCTTCCACATACTTTGTTTTTGTAATGTTCTCAGCGACTTCACTTAGCGCCCTAGGAGCTAAGTAACATGCATCGATATAGAAAATTGTAAATATCTCGGAAACGATCACCTCCAGCGTTGTTGAGAAATCGTACCTTTTTTACTTGGAAGAGGTGTGGAAATGAGGTTTTTCCATGAAAAGTACCAAAAGTTCACTGTCAAAAATGTTATGGCAATTTGAAATAAATAATGACAGTGTACGCAGCGCCCTCTAGATGTTACATGGAAATTAATAAGAAATTATGATTTCCCACGTCAAACAAACCTCGGGTACCAAATTTCGTGCAAATAACTTATTTTTTGCAAAATTTATTTTTAAAAAGCGAAAATAAAAATTCAATTTCAACACCCTGTATCTCCGGAACGAAGCATTTTCGGACACAAGTTTATGGACTTTTTTCCTTGAAATTGTCTCAGGAATACGTCACTTGAATATTTTAACTTACTTATGTTTCACCCTGTATAGCTTGTAACACTATGGTATATCCCATACCTCCCATTTCTAAATTAATTATTATGGAACAAATTGAATAATAATTTTTTTTGGAGAATTATCTCTAATCAGAGACAATTTGAAATATTGAGGAGTTATTGAAGAATAAAATGGTAAATGAATTGATTTGCCTGGATGAGTACCTACTACAATTTTTTCCCAAATACCAGTCAGTAACTTAGAAAATATATTTCTTCAAATTGTGTTTACTTTGGAAACATCAGCGATCCCATAAATATCAAATTGTAGAGGCTGGAACGGGGTGAAAGAATTTACAGATTTTAAAATATTTTTCTGAAATTGATGTATCGTATGAATTCTTACGAAAGAACGAGAGGAAATTTTTAAATCATTTGGATGTATTGAATATTGTTCAAAAAATGAATCAAATCCATAAGGTACCACCCTGCCATTTGAAATATTTGTTTTCTTCCAATTGGGGTACCACCGTGTGATCATTTTCGGAAATTTCCAACAGCTAGAATAATTTTGCGGGATTCTTAAAGTGTCCTGTTATCATGAGCTTACTTGAATATATTTCTTATCCTGTCACAATATGAATGCCACTAGGTTCTAGAATATTCTCTTGAAATCTGTATAAAGCCCCAAAGATGTGGTGAAAATATGTGGATGATATTCCATTCATGTGAAGCCAGGATAGGAATAAAATGAACATGTTCAATGAAATGGCTTTTGGACTGATTTATTGGCTTTTTTCTTCTCTATTATATAGAATAAATTAAATTCCAATATTGATACAACGCTTCCAGATGTCAGTTTACTGTTGCGAACATGAAATCAGATCATATAAATATAACTGTTAATCGAAGAAAACACACTCTAATATATGTTCACAGCTGCAATAATCACGCCAGTATCAAGAAAATACCGCCATGTGATAGCCAGAATGATATACGATTCAACATGAATCTCGATGAAATAGCCGTATAGGGAAACATCGCCTGTCACATGCAATACAAAATCCCACAATAAACATAAAACTTTTCGCCCTGGATCATCTGATATCAAACGATTGGAATTTAAGTAACTTCCAAACAGCTAGAGCTCAATCCCAACACGAATGACAACAAAAAACAAAGGAAAGAAAAGAAAAGAAAATAAAAAATATAAATTATGTTGTTGAGAAATAAAGATCATGAGGGCGCTAAAACTAACATCGATATCACACGAGGAACAAATAATGTCGTGAAATCAAGAATACAAGGGCATTGAAATTAACGTCGGTAAATTGAACGTAAAAAAACTGAATAAATTTGTTGGTTTATTTTTCATAGGTTACATCAACGGGATCAGATGAAGTATTCTAAGAGTCACTTGTGTTTGGATGAATTTATTCAAATTTGCGTATTTTCAATTTGATATTGATATGCTGAATTTGGAATTAGTAATAATAAATATCTTTATATACCGAAATGAGAAAAACAATAGATCAGCAGAAAATAAAACTATTGTGGAGAAAAGGCGTAGTGATAGTTGAATAAGGACAACAATTTTTGTTTCCACCTAACCTCAGTATTTCTTGAGGTTGACCTCAAGCACTAAATGAAAAAATTCACGAGTATTTAATTGAATGAAGCTGTCTGTACTGGGACAAATTTGAATACTGATTTTGATGAAACTTTTTCATTTGGAAGCTTATGCTTAGACTTAAAAACTGGTATGTAAATCATTTCGCTTCGATAACGGAAATAGGATGTGTAACAATAAAACCACATTTCTTCACAACCAAGTGCTACCAAATACGGGTTCAATTCTTCAGAATAAAGGACTGATTCAGTCAATTTATAAACAAAAATTTGACGACGTTTCGACATAGTTTTTATGATCTTCAGGTTGAAACACAAATATTCTACTTATATTTCTACTTTCGTTTTGTACGATTGTTGTTGAAGATGTGTGAATTCGTTTTTATCGGGACTGGTTTATCTTTCATGTTTTTCCACTTCATAAATACAATGTATCATTCAGAAAATTTAATCACATAAGCGTCACAGTATTTTTATGGCAACATATCAAGATCTGCTTTCGTTATTGAGTACTATAATAATATGAAAAAGGTTCTTATAAATATGGCCTGAGTTATTGTTATCATTTCTATTGTTGAAACTGTTGCGGTCTTTTTCATATGTATCATTTCTAGGAATGTTCTTACTCTTGGATTTCTTCCTTTGGTCGAAATCTCAACGTTGTTAGTGTCAAACTTATGTTGAATTTTTTTCGTGTTTGGATAAGACTGGATTGTTATGATTGAGTTATATGAGCCCTACTGTACTTTTATGGCAATATGTGAAGCTCAGTTCAAATGTTTTCTAATATAAACAGATCAAAAAAGTTTGTTATAAATCTGGCTTAAGTTTTCGAAATCATTTCTATTGTTACTGTTGGGGTCTTTTTTTCAAATTTATCATTTCAAGGAATGTTCTCATTCTTGGATTCCTTTCTTTGGCCGTAATTTCAAAGTGGATAGTGTGAAACTTATATTGATGTTTTTTTCGTGTTTGTATAAAGCTGTCATGTCAGTTTTTGAGTACTTGTATTTACTTTTTCAAGTCTTGTTTTGTTTGACTTATATAGGTACTTTGACAGTCTCTACACGGTATTCTTTATACTGTATGAGTTGACATGTTCCTTATCACCTCTTTTCGATTTCACATGAACAACCTCATTTGTTTTTGTATTCAATGTGAAATAGTTCGGTTGTGTTTTGTTCATTCGAGTATCACGCAAAAACAACTGGACAAATTTTATTGGACTCAAGAACTGGTATGTCATCTCGCTACGATGACGAGAACCATATATGTAACCATAACACCACATATGTAACCATAACACCACATATGTCTATAATTACTATGAAAAACTTGAAATTTGTTTGTTCATTTGTTCGTTTCTTTGTTCGAGCATCACGCAAAAACTACTTAACCGATTTTGATACAATAATTAAACCACTTTTTTCACAACCCATTGCAACTAATATTACAGGATAACTGGTTAAAAAGATAACGAGATAACGGCATGAGGGGATAACTGCATAACGGAGTAACAGGATAATGAGATATCAGCATAACGGAAGATGGGGTAACCGGATAATGGGATAACGGCGAAACGGTAGAATAAGATAACGGATAATAGGATAACGGCATGATGGTTTGACGGGATGAAGAGATCACTGCATAATGAGATAACGAAAAAGTAAAGAACGGAATACAGGATAACGGGATACGGAATAACGGAACGGAACGGAATTTTAGGTTTAGTTTTGCCCAAGTAGAAATTCTTCCATTTCTGAAATTCGGCAGTAAAAAGTATCATGAAACAGCTTATATCTGAAAAAGTATCAGTAAAGAACAATGAATTTTTTTATATTCCAGGTGTCTTCGCTCAAAATTGAAGGAATTGTTAACTTTTCTTTTTCATCTTCATTTCATAAAGAAAACTGACATATTTTGCCAAAAACTCACACTGACTTAAGTTCAAAAAACAAAAAATAATGAACATGTCATTTTCAATTATTTCAATTGTCCCTTGATGGGACTGGAACATCATCTCCCCATTAGAAAAAGTGTTTCTTCATCCGTTCACTTCCAGTCTGCACAACTTAGGAACGACTCGTCGATAGGTATTATTTGTCGTTTTCACCTCTGCGACTCTCACTTTTCTGTCGTTACCTGGAAATACTTTTCCTGTGACTTTTCTCAATTTCCAGGAGTGTCTGGGAATATTTGGATCCACTAAAGTGGTAATATCTCCCAGTTTCAGTGATTGATCATTGTCAATTCATTTATTCCTTCATGAAAGTGTTGGAAGATATTCTCTCGTCTATCTTTCCCAAAAACTGTTAACCAGCATTTGTGATTCACGCCACTCCTTTCTCAAATGGAGTCCTCAATCGAAATTACCTGGTGGTCCATCCAAATTTTGATACCCTGTGAGAAAGTGGTTGGGCATTAGTGCTTTAGGGTCACCGGGGCTCATTGAAACAGAAGTGAGTGACCTTGAGTTAACTATGTTCTCAGCCTCTGCAAATAAAGTGACCAGCATCTCGTTACGAATGCTTTGACAGTGAGTGACAGATTCCAAAGCAGGTTTTTTTTCTCCAAGCGCCTGCATTGTGTGGAGCTGAGGGGAGGAAAACAGCTGAATTCAATGCCCTTTGTTGTCATGGAATCTATCATTGCATTTTCATCCAGATCCCGCAGGGCAGAACGGAGTTCTTGAGCTGCTCTTCTCAAGTTGGTCCCATTATCGGAGAAAATTTTCTGTGGTTGTTCACGCCTTGCGATCATTCTTCTAATCGCCACGATGGCCGATCCTGTGGTGAGAGGATAGCCACTTCTAGATGTTTTGCTCGTAGAGCAAGACATGTGAAGGTTTCACCCCATCTCTTTTCGCGGTGTCTGCTAACAGTCACCAAGAGGGGACCAAAATGGTTCATTCCTGTATCGCTGAATGGACGAACTCCTGGTGTAATCCTTGCTGGCGGCAACTGTCCCATTGTTGGAGGTTTTGAATGTGTATTTTCATGTTTGCATTTCTGTCAAGAATACTCAATCGCTTCCACGGCAGCTCTACCATCTTTCACCATATTTTCTGTGAATCTCATTCAAAATTACCATGATGTCCAAATTTTTGTTGCAGGAGTGGTCTGATGAATAAATGAATGGTTTTCTTGTTATTTTTTCCATAACTGTGGAAAACTCGAGACGGCTTCCGGAAACCAATAATTCATTTTTAAAGATGGGACTGAGTTGTTTCAACTTGCTCTTTTTTCCAACTGGATGTCCTCGTCGTAACATTGTGATATTTTCCATGTAGCTCTTGAGCTGCGATGATCTTATCCAGCTTCCTCGATTTCTTCAACACCTAGTTTCCTTCGTTTTAAGAGTTCTCCGCCATTTTCTGTCTTTCTTCTCATTATTTTCAAGAACCGCAATACCCAAGCTGTTGTCCGGATAAGTCTGTGCCATTTTGGGAACCTCTTCAAATCTATAACATCTTCAAGCTTTTCTTCCGTTATTTTTCCAACGAATTTAGTCTGCATTCTAATATCATTTTCTCTTAATTTGATTTCTCCAAATTCTTCTTTCGGCTATTCATTTTCTGATTTTTTTCAAAAAGGCTGGGCCCGTGAACCAGTTCGGAGGGATGATGTCTGTATCTCCATAACTTGTTCTGGTAGCTTTGTCAGCGATAGTTCGTTTGGTAGGAACCCATCGCCATTGTGCCACATTGGATCTTGCTTGTATTTCTCCAACCCGGTGAGTTATGAACTGCTTGTAGTTCTTGCCATCCCCTCGTATCCAATTCAATACGCATTTTGAATCTGACCAATAGAACGTTGCTGTCAACCGTAGTTCAAGTTCATCTTTGAGAGTGACAGCTATACAAGAACACATTACTGCGGCCTGTTATTCTAATCAAGGAATGGACAATGGCTTCATGGGTGCTACTTTCGCCTTCGCGGTAACTTGAAGAACTTTTATTCCTTCGTCGGTTACAACTCGCAAATACGCTGCTGAACAGAAAGCTATTTCGCCAGCTTCTCAAAAAATGTGGAGCTCCATTCTTCTAAGATAAGGAATTTCATGTGAATAGCATTTTCGGACTTCAACATCAGAAATATGTCGCGAATCAGAAAGCCATTTTTTCCAAATTTCATGTAAGTTCGTGTGCGAAGAGTCATCCCATGTGATTCCGGTTCACCATATATCTTGTAAGAGTATTCTGTATCGGATTGTGAAACATGTCAGCATTCCAAGAGGATCGACGTGAAACCGTTTGGGTATTGCTACCTGTACATCTCCGGATTCTGCATTCTCTTATTCACTAATATTTTTTATATACTGAGCGCAAGTAGGTGAGCAAGTCGCTCCAAATGCCATCACTTGCATCTCATAAGTACATGGTTCTTTGTCTAATTCGATGTCTCTCCATAACAGCCTCTGGGAGCATTGATCTCCTTTTCTTAGTCGAATTTGATGAAACTTCTCTCGTACGTATTCGCAAAATGCTTCCTTGTCTGAATCTGCACAAAACTGCGAACGAACGTTGGAGAAGGTCAGGTCTCGACAACAAATTATCATCCGGCTAGTTCCTTTCATTTTAGCTTCAGCGTCGAAGACCAACCTCATTTTGCCGGGCTTGTTCAGATTCGTAGTGGCAAAGTGCCCCCATGTAGGGGGCGTTTCAATATTGGCTTCTGAGGGTGATAATTTTCTCAGGTATCCCTTTTCCAGATAGTAGTTCATCTTCTCGGAATAGGCTTTTGAAAATACTTTTTCTCTTCGACATTTTCTCTCAATGCATAGAAGTCTTTGCAGTGCCATACTCTTATTTTCTGGAAGATGGATATCTTCATCTCTCTACCGCAATCCAATTTCGTATCGGTTCTCACCATTCAACCTATTTGCGGTTCTTTGCATGATTTGAACTGCATCCCGTTCCTCCTTGTTGATTCTCCTGGTAGTTGGCATCACTTCAAATGAATCAGTGGAGAAATATTGCTCGACCAATTTGTGGAGATCATCGTCTTTTCTCGATTGATCACATATATGGAACATGTGAATTCCGCTGACATTGTTGACTTTCGCTATACAGGGACCATGGAAAAACCAACCTAGCTTGCATTTATTTGCAACTGGTAGCATATCGTGCGAATTTCGACTTGAATACTTTTTCACAGGTACTATTAGGTTGATGTTTTCTTGACCTATGAGAATGGACGGCTTTCCTTTGAAGATACTCTCTATAGGTACATTTTGTAATTGTTCATGTTTCCTCCATAGGACCATGTTAATCGTTTGAGAGGGTAACGATGAATTTTTAACAGTATGTACACCTTTCATTTAAAGAAACTTGGAATTTTTTCTAGCTGCTGAATTTTCTACATTTATGCGTTTAAAGTCCTCTTGCAATATCGTTTGTCCACTATATACAATGAGTATCCAATGGCCCAGTCATCTTCTACCAGAGTGACTGTTGAACCTTCATCGCACAGAGCTAATACTCGAAGTATACCATTGGGACCGTGAATGTTAACAGGAATGACCCGTAACAGGACATTTATTTCTTCCTGTTTGCTAGTTCAGACGCCTTGGACTGAAGAAGAAGTAGGTGTTTCAATTGCTGTGTTTTTTTCGATATTTGTAGTATTCATTGTCTTGTGGAGAAAAGGGCTATGTCGAAACTTGCACCCATTTACACCACATTATTTTCTGGATTAGCACTTGAATCTGGAATGTCCTTTTTTAAAGCAGAAAAATCATAATTTTCCACTCGTAATCGTGGCCCACTGAGTATCGATGTCATCAGCCTCCAGTTCATCACATATATTGACAGAATGGGATTTTTTGTCACAATATGTATAAGCACGTTAGACTTCACCTGCTTTCAGATATTTTTTAGATCAAATTGCATCAAGAACAATGTCTGCTTTTCGTCCTTGGTATTTTTTGCATGGTGTTGTCACATAAGTGGCTGCATAAGCTATGTCACTAATCCAAAGGGAAAACTTTTCCATATTCACTCTCTCATGGTTGAGTAACACCGTTTCACCCCACTTGAGTTTCAAACTATTGGGTTACTTGTTCACAAATTCTCTCAAAAGTTGAGGGTTATAGTAATGACCATAATTATCGAGTGACTTTGTTGCTACAAGATTATTCACTTCATTTGAAAAGGATATCAGTTTATCGATATTGAGTTCTTTCATATGAGGAATTGCACTTATTTTGGAAAAAATAACGTTTATTATCAGTTCTGGTTGGCCAAACCTTATCTGTAGAGTTTTCATGATAAGCTCGAGATCATTACTTGTCATCATCATGGCAGAAACAGAGGATTTCGCTTCTCCTCTCAGAAACTTTCGATAGATCTTAACAGTTTCGATTATTTTCTTTGGGGACCTCTTAAGACTCTGGTGTACCGTCAACCAATTGTAACTGAGGAAGAATTATGGAACCTCGTGATAGTTTCCTGTGAAGCAATAAGGAATACTCCAGGAATTTTCTAAAGAGTACGCGAGTCAATGACAAGGAGGGCTGGAGCGTGCATACTTGCATGAGGTGGTTATTTTCAACAGTTCATTTGATTTTGGTAATTTTTGTTCATAATAATTATATTTTTAAAAATAAAAATGTATTTTTATGCGTACTCATTACAAAAACTCAATAATAGTTACCATAAAATAAAAAAAGAGGACAATTACAAAAATAATATTCATTTGAAAAGAAGATAGTGGCGTGTCATTATTTTGATCAAAAATATGAAAGGGCATGTTAACAGGGACGTCACTGATAACAGTTAATGAATCATTCATTATGTTAAAAATTTATTTTTATTCATTTCTTGCATGTACCAAAATTGAAGAAGAAAGCCGAAGCAGTTTCGAAGATATTGGGGAAGAACTGATTTATTTGTTGAATTTCAACATCATGTATCTCAGAAGTAAATCGGTTGCGGACCTATGTTCATATGAAGAATGTTTCTTGAAATCATCCAAGGATTATTGCTCTTTGGGATCAGTATTCAATTATAAAATACCCTGTATATACACTTGGTCCAAAAATCACTTCACTAAAATCATTTCGGTAATTTATCTGACAAATATTTTTATTTGAGAGATTTTTTGTTTATTCTTTACAAATCTCGTAAGGTAATCAATTATTCATTTACTTCTGGTGCGAATGGAGAAATTCGAATGAAATCTTCTAACTACATATCAGTGTATGTAGATTGACTGGTTTTTTTTGTAGCTACGATGTTGAATTTGATTTTTTTCTCATAATTTGGTAAACAAACTCATCAGTGTGAGTCCTGATGACTGGTACATATTTATCTTGTTTGTATCTGAATATAACTTGAAATACTATCAAAAAAATGTATCTGACTGAAAAATGGTCTAATCAAATCAAATCAAATCAATGCCGATACGCATCATAAGTTACACACTGAATGAAAAGGAATTCTCGAATGGAATGAATCGCAATGTTACAAAACGGTTTATATATCTTCGTGCTTCTTCATAGAAAGCTTTTCCTATAACCAATTATAATTTTATATACCAATGTGACTTCATTTCTTTTTTGAGTATAACCAAACTGTTCCTTCTGCTATGAGGCAGCTGTGTCACTTTTTTTGGGTCGAATATAAATAGGTAATCTATTTTGTCTAGTTCACTGAAGTTCATTTCTATTTACGATTTTCTCTGTTCGTTTATTTCAGGAACCCTTGTTTTGAATTTCATTGCTTCCCACGTGTAATATATAATTATGTTTTCGTTCTCAGCACAGATATGTGGTGTTATTTCTATAATTTTAGTTTTCATTGATTTTAGTACTCATTTGAATGGAATAACTTTCACGTAATATAAATTTATATATTATTACCGCATTTTTTTATAGTTTCCAATGTGATCTTTCTCAATGATTATAATCTCTCAGTTCATTATTTTTTTCCAAGCTCTATATACAGAGTATAACAATATTGATACAAAAAATACATACTCCCTCTAGCAAATATTGGAAATAGTATATTACAAAATTATTACTTTGTATAAATAAATATGTATGTGTGTAGGTGTGTCCTAGCATATTGTGAAAATAATTGAATCTCTGTCAACTTGAAAAATATTCTGAAAGATTACAAAAAATTTATTGTATGAAGACATTCAAGGGTTATTTTGTTTTGAAGTTTAACAAAAAATTAAAATATCATGTAGGATTTTTATTTAATGAGAATATGATACAAAATTGTGGTATATCGTTTTCCTCCTCCCTACCCACCATTGTATTGTCTCAATACTGAATTCACTCTAGATGAAACTATTCACTAAATTCAAATGCAATAATTCGTTTCTAATATGAAGAGCATGTAAGTAGTGTCATAATACTTTTCAAATTGAAGGATTTTGAACATTAACAGAATACTTCAACTTCATATTAGTCATTTCTAGGTAACGGCTTGATTATCAATTTACCAAATCCAATAAACGGTACCCGTTATAATGATGGTCATTAAAAATGAATGAATGTGGTATTATTCAAGTCGAAAATTGGATAATTGTATGGATTCAGAGTCTGAACCTAATGAAGCTTTGAAACCAATTCGAAAATGAACAGTTATTTGGGTTATGGATCTTCCTCTATTGACCGTTTTTCGTGTTTCTCATCGAAATTTGGATTCCGCAGAACAACCATGGTTGGAAGTGAAACTGAATTACCTCGTCAGCACTGTGCTACTCGACCTCCATGCCATTGAAAAAGTTGATCAGCCCCTAGCGCCCTCTGTCGAGTAATTGAAAAAACACAGAAAGAATCTAAGATACACATATTTGTTGACTTCGATCAGTGCTCCATTTCATATTATATGTGCATATCCATTGCATCTATGAAGTAACGCATAAATTCATTATGAGGTAAATAAACAATATTATTAAAAATTTTCGAAAAAGGTCGATTTAATATTTGAATTTCCTGTTTTTTGAAAAATAATTCAATATACGGACCTGGCAATAGCCGTGACCTAGGAAACCGATTCAGGCAAGAAATGAAGAACATAATATCCGTGCTACAAAATGTCAGAGACGAAGTTGATGCCGGAGTAGCTCATTGTCTATCGGTCGATGGAGAACAATTTGAATTTACTGTGAATTCCCAGTTTTTTAAGAATAATTCAATAAACAGGTTCACCTACCCATCACCATCACTGGTTTTTTTAAATGGAACACCACTTTTTTTCGATTTCCAGAGTTACCTCGCTGAACTGTTCCTGAATATGTATCACAAGTTGCTTCAAATTGGTACTGGGTGGGCAAAAATACCGAAATTAAAAGTTATTCACAGAATAATAGATTAAGAATAAACGTAATACAAAAATTTGATGAAATTATGTATTATTATAAAACTACTGTGATAACCTAATGAAGAACACGCCGTATATTTTCAACATTGTATCTGATTTCATTAGTGATCTTTGCTCCTCAACTATTCCGTATATTTCAAAGATACTTTGTGACATTTGTTTTTTCATTTGACGTAAAAAACTGTCATAAACAAGGGAGAATCATAACGCTTCATAGACGGTACGTTTACGTGAAATCTAATCTTAATTCATCATATTGAAACTGTTTTTTGAAAATGCCTTCATCTAAAAGGAAGAGGATCAAAATTTTAATCATGATTGGTGTAAGCGATATGATGCGGACTCAAGAAGAGGTATGCAGATTATTCCATGCAATGCACCCAGATTGTGAACCTATTTCACAATTTTCTGTGAGCAAAATAGAGCGAAAATACAGAGAATAAGGACATGTGAAGGGTGCACCAGAGCAAGGTAGTCCTACAGTTGATGAAAATATTTAACAAGACGTAATTTTGTCGACAGTTGAAAATCCATACTGTACAGTGGCGGGGACTATCTAGGGATTTGAATATTGATAAGTCCTCAGAATGTTTTTTTTCATTGTTCATACCATTCTTATGAGGAACGTCTCGTCCATGAATTGGCTGAAGACGACCTTGACCAAAGAACTGAATTCTGCATGTATATGGAGGACCGAAATGATAGAAATCACAATTTCATAGCAAATATTCCGCAGGATCTGATTTCAACAGGATGGTGCACCGCCACATTTTGCTGCAACTGCAACTACACTAGTTTTTAAACAGAACCATTCAGATCAATGGTTATGAAGAAGGGGAACAGTGGAATGATCTGCTAGATCACCTGATCTTAGCCCATTAGATTTATTTCCATGGTGTGATTTGAAATCTGAAGTATATACTGACAGACCTGACAATAGCCGTGACCTAAAAGACCGAATCTGGCAAGTAATGCAGAACATAACATTCGCTGTGCTACAAAATGTCAGAGACGGAGTTGATGCGCGAGTAGCTCATTGTCTAGTGGTCAAAAGAGAACAATATGAGCATTCACTGTGAATTTTCATTTGTTTATTTCTGGTAGTCGAGTAGCTGCATAACTACGTAATATCATTCAATAATTTACTTACGTTTGATTTGTTTGAAAATATGAACAGGATGTTCATAGAAATTAGATGTGGAATCATCTGCGAGTGAAAGGTAAACTTTGGCACCATCTTCATTTATTATTCTGTGAATATACATTAACATTTTCTAATGAAAAAATTAAAACACTTTTTGTTTTGTTTCCCACCCTGTACCAATTTGACACAACTTGTGATACATTTCTGGAATCAGCTCAACAAAGTAAATCTGGAAGTTAAATGAAAATGGAGTGTTCCATCTGAAACAACCGGAGATAACGTCATTACTCAAAGGTAGGTCACCATGTATATTAAATCATTATTTAAAAAAAAAGTAAATTAAAATCAGAAATCGACATGTTTCGGAAGTTTTAAATGATATTGTTTATTTAGCTGCTTATTTTTTTTGCGTTACCTTATGGACGCATTGTATAAAAACTGGCGATGAGAATCGTTTGAATAAAAGTGATTTTACCACACTAAGGAGAAGTGAACGTTGTCCGACCGTTTTTTTACTATATAGGAACGAATAAGTTCTAGGCAGATGGAGACTGAATCAAAACCCGAATAAAAAATGGGGGACGTATGAGTTTTCGAGGAGGAAAGTTATATAAATATGGTGGGGGTTCGCCTGAATATGGTAGTAAATTTTATTCTAATCACTGTATGATGAAAGAATTTTTGAAGAAATTTAGTCACTAATGCGTTTTTTCCTTGGGCTTGATCATTGATATTGTAATCAATGTAACAGTACGGTTTTTGAATATTTCGAAACATATTTGTCACTACATCTTGGATTCCAAACAAGGCAGCACATTGAGGTGTTGAAAACCCCATATTTTATTATCATTGATTTGGAATACGCGGTAACTTTTAGGGTAAATTGATTCATGTACCGGTATTTTATTATTCATTCAAAATTAACCATTAAAAGATTACAAAACTAATATGTCAAGATTATAATCTGCAATACAATGTCTAGAACATCTGGAATTATTTCTTTTGAAAAGCATGCTGGTTACTTTGAGGACTGCTGACCTTTCATTTCAGCTAAATTTTCCCTCCCAACTTCCCATACCTTAATAATTTCCTTCTTCTACTTCATATTCTCTTTTTCACCTCGGGCCTATTTTACCTTCAAAAGCATAACTTATTTGTATATTCTCCCTCCTACAAGCAATGAGATTACAATTTTTCACGAGACGTCAAAGAGTCGTGAGAGAAACTGGGTATTAAATTCGGTTGAGGTTGTTCCATATTTACAAACACGTACAAAGGATCCTATGATGGATGTTCCTGTCAGTTTTAATCGCTGTTGATACAGTTTCACTACCATGGAAGTGAATAATTCAATTCGTTTCCACAATTTATTATACATAGTACACGTTTGAACATGCGTTAGGAATAAATGGAGTATTTTAATCTTTCATAGTTGAAAGTGAATTGTTCATTTCATAAAAATATAAGAATTCTGTTCGCTGATATTAAGTTTAATTCATGAGCACGGAAAAATAACGTTAACTGAAAAGTGAAAAACAAGTTAGGTTTTGATTGCAAGCATCATCTTATTGAGTAGACAAATCTTTTGATTTGATATGTAAGATATTCCTGTTGTTCAGTTCGATTGGAGCCTTCTGGCAGTTTCAAATTATGAACGTTATAATTCAATTCGAACGACGTGGTCTTACGAATTTTTCATTATTGATTGACGGCTTCTCCATAGTTTTTATTTGTCTATCAAATTATAATGTTGGCTTTTTGTAGTTGACAACGCACGACCATGGCATTTGAATTGAATTATAACATTATTAATGTGAAACTGCTAGAAGACTCCAATCGGACTAGATAAACAGAAATATCTAACTTATCAAATCAAAAGATCAACACCTGACTTGTTTCTTAATTTTTGGCCCATTTTATTCTATCAGTAGTCGGGTAACAATTTTTTCAACTTTCTATTTCATTTTAAAATTTTTCGTTTTAACCTTTGATGCGACAACAAAAAGAATAACTATATGATAGCGTTAGTAATGGATACTTGATAATTAAACAATCTAGACTAGGACATTCATGATAGAACAATTGTTCAGTATACGGAATGGGATAAAGTGAACCCCTCTTTACCCTATCATCAGCTTTTTAACCTAATTTGAAAATGAAGGTAAATAACTATGGAAGAGTTCAAGGTACATGAATATCGGTGGAAAATGAAAATATACGACCATCAACGACGTCTGCCCCCAAGCGCCTAGCCCGTCCGGTTAGCTATCTCAGTGACATTCGATTCATAATAGATTTTTTTTTGCACTGAGTTTGTATCTTATTGGGGTTATCAATAATGCGGGAGATTCTCGAATTGATGTCTATCTAATGGAAACAGAAACACGAAACAGGTGGTGGTGGTGATTCTGTTGTTTGTAGACGATTGATATTCGAAACTGCCAATAGAAAGCTCTAGTAGTATTCATAAACGCTGGAATATGGTATAATTTTTTTTTCTGTCGCTTGGTATATTTTCGAAACGAAGTTCCTCTACGCAGCTTGCGGTAGGTGTTGACTGGTAGAAATTGTAACGTAAGAAAAAACGTTATGCCCCCTCCCTGAGACTTTTTCCCCCTCTCTCTCTCTCTCTCTCTCTCTCTCTCTCTCTCTGTGTCTCTTTCTATCAAATACGAGATTGTGTGACAACTACACTTGGTTCTGTCAGAATTGAATGTCAACGCATTAAATTCCTATATAGGAAAAAAGGAAATGCAAAATTGATGGAATAAGGGATTTTGAACCCACTACTACATATAGCGACTTGATATTTGAATTCGAACATACCTTTCTCAGCATGTTAAAATGCCTCAGTTTTTCAAGTAAGGCAATGAATAATTTGATTGTTCCTTCTTGTAGTTGGTAGAGCTTCAATGTGCTCCACAAATTTCGTGTAATTCAGTAGTTTGAAGTGTCATATTGACCCCAAAGTGTTGAAAAAGTGAATTATAAATTCCTTCGTTAACATAAAAACAATAAAACAGTGTTCTGAAAGTGATCTGAATGCCTAAAAAGAGTAAGGAAGAATAGTGTTTCTAACACGATATCTGTACATTGGGAAACTGCAGGCCATTGTGACCCTTAATAACCTTCGAGTTCGAGAATTTCAACCGTATTGGTTCGCTAGAGTAAAAAAGTGAGGTAAGGATTTCAAAACACACAAAAGTGAAAACAATTTCGCTCATAAAAAGTGAAAGGACACAACCAACCACAACTGAATTGCTGGAGAATATCATTAAATGAATGAATGAAATGAATGAAAGAATCTAGTGATGGAGGGGCAGATTGCAACAGAAGCGTGGATGAATTGAAAACAAACAGCCACAATGAATCACCCAGTGACGAAAACTGTGAAAAAGACATTATTTCACCAAACCACCACCAAAACTGACAAAAACAGTGTGTTGGCAAAACTCACATCGAAAAACAGCGGAATAGCCAGCTGTTCGGTACTAGAACCCAAGGAATTCAATAATAACATTTCTAAACATAGTGAAAGTGTAAAGAAGAGTAATATTGAACCTAATGAGGAGACCAGGTCCGAATCCGAGAAAAAACTGAAAAAAGTTCTAAACCACTGAGTGAAACGAAAAACGAAAACGAAGTGGTGAGTGTAAACCATCAAAATGTGGGGAATGGAAAGCGGGATGAGTAAAAAGACCACACTTTCCGAACAAATTTGACGAAAGTGAAGAAAAATCCGAACAAGTGAGAGAATAATGCAGAAAAAATGGTAAAGTATTGCTTGGTATTACGTTTTTTATCCTCTTTCATTTGACATCCCTCTCGATACTATAGCACACAAAAAATTGAGAGAACCCCACTTTTTTTCTGTAACATCTCTCATATTGGTTTGATTCTTGAAAAATTTTATCCTGACCATGATAACGAATCGATTGATACCCCATTCATCAAAATCGGATTGGTAGTTTTGAAGTTATGATGTAACATTCGTGAATACAAACATACATAGGCTGCTAAAATCATTACCCTTCCTTTTCGGCTGTGCTGTAGTCGGGTAGAAAGGAAGTGGAATGCAGTTGTGAAAATTAAATGAACATATACATTTTCGAGCGTTCCTTACGTATAATTTGAAATATTAATATAATCTGGGTGATTAGACTATTTACTAGTTCCACTATGGAAAATCGTATGAATATTTCAAAGTTTACCCTATTTAAACCATATTGTGATGAAGCTTTTCTCTAGCTTCGTGACTGACACATGGAGAATCTCATATTCTGGATCTAGCTTTTCAGGGAGTTGTCAACTACCTTTTGTCTCATTTGGATTGATTTTCTTACCACTCAATTATAGTTATGGTCGTTCAATAACCAAATTCTTTGTGTTGTTTCAGTCACAGGAATAGCTACAAACTTGATTCATCCCGTTGAAAAGTAGTTCATTGATTAATTCATTTGTGGTATGGAATGCGTTTAGATAAGGCCCAAATATAGCATCCACTTTTCACAAAATATAATAACAATATATGCCTTGAAATCAAAAGTGAAATAATGAGAGAACTAATAGAAAATGGAAAGGATTCAAACACACTGTAGCACTTGTGTTCCGCTCCAATTCCATCGATCGTGGATTGCAAAACAGAATCTACTTTGTGTCATCTATTTCATTTGTTTAGATCGTTCGCCACAAAATGCCGCTCTAAACTGCTAGTAAATGAAAAATACCAATTTATTTCATAATTTGCTGTACCGACACTATCATACTCCAGTATTACTGTGATTTTTTTAACATGAATTGGATATTTTGAAATTGCTCGTTACTTTTCTATCTATTGATTATTTGCCCTTAATTCAATTTTACATGTTGTCGCTATAATTATCATCTTCTGAATTGTGAATTCGGGATTGTCTCTCGTTGTTTTTCGGAACATCAAAGGATATGAGTTTGGAACTTGAGAGTCGTATATTCTTGATTTTATCATTGAGTTTATAAATGTTTATCAAGTTAAATTTTGGAACGAAATAACAACATCTCCTGTTCTGAAAATTCATAATTCGATATATAAGCCAAAATATGTCTGTTGATATTTTAATTGGAAGTATTCTTCAACTGTAATTCTGCCTGAATTCCTAGAATCCCTCATTTTTTTCGTTGATTTCTGGTTATAGGTTATAGTTGAAATCCTTTGAAATCACTTTTTCTTCGTGTGATGAGAAATATGTTCTGGATAGGTTAACAAATCTACTGAAAAACTGAAAAAATTGTAGTGAGTTTTTCTGTGGTTTCTTCATGATGAATCGAATTTTCGTTTTGTTTTGTTCAAAAGACTTGAAATGATTTATTTATTGACCTCTTTTCTAACGTAATCATCTTGATTTTGGGATTCAGTTTGGTGGGTTTTGTGAATGAATTAAATGTGTATTAGTTTCTAATAGATGTTGTGAATATCTCTTTTATTGAATTCAATATTCCGTACTTCCTTCACCCATTCGATCAATCTTGATGTGCTGCAAAGCTAGTAGTTTCTGTTCCCAACCAAACCGATTTAGGAAACACTTCATGTTTTATAATCTTGCCAAAAAACTGATTGTTTTGTGTTGAAATCGTGATAGTAATTCAAAATGAGACCAGAAAACTAGTATAACCTTCTTTCAAATTTTGAATTGATGCCGCTGATGCTCGATGAAAATACATATTAAAGCTAATAGTCTGAGAAATGGCTATGTAAATGAAAAATGATAAGGTACGAGGAAGATTTTCACATAGAAACCTTCCTTACTAGCAAACAAGTGTGTAGCTATGCAGTCCAAAATTCTTCCAGAGCGCCGCCTGGCGGTCAGACAACTTCAAGCACTTCATTTATTCAACAAATTCTGGTGGCCCAGTTCGATGAACGCTCGCTTTCGAAGTGCAAGGACCTGGGTTCAATCCCGAGCTGGGTCACTCAATTTTTTTTTCTATTGAACTCAAATCAACCACAAAACTCCCACAAGTCACCAAGGTCTATTAGCTCACTCTCAACCTCACAACCCCTCAAGACACAAGACAGCTTTTCCACAGAGCAGAACCTGCTCTGCAGCGGCCGAAGGCTGCTGAGAGTTTTTCTGAACCTGGTTTTTGGCGTACTTCTTCCAGAAAATGGCTCTAATTTAGTAGTATTATCCGTAAACTCCAATTATTCTATCATGATCAAGTCACAGATCTGTCTGATGAGCGAATAGCGTCATTAAACCAAAAATGATTTATTTTCACATGGGGTATCGCAATACTTCGCGAGGCGACCACCTACTGCCTCTTCACCTTTATTTCCGAATTACAAAAATAAATGCATTGTAAATGATTAATTATGAAATGTACCGTACTTAGCAGGTAATAAATATATATTATATATATATATATATATATATATATATATATATATATATATATATAATATATATATATATATATATATATATATATATATATATATATATATATATATATATATATATATATATATATATATATATATATATATATATATATATATTTATATATATATATATATAAATATAAATATATATATAGATATATATATATATATATATATTAAAAAACAAACCAGGCCCATCGAATCATCCCGATCACCTTTTTTGACGAACCAAAACTCGAATCCGCCCTTCTCACTTCATGCCCTGAATTGGGGAGAGCTCTTCTAACCTATCGCGGTTACTCAATCATGGAAGAACACTCGCTCTTATGAAATGATGAATTGAAATAAAAGCCTTTCTGAACTGTATTCGAATCCACCCAGATAGAAAATTAGGTAAGTAAGTTTTCAAAGAACCTGAAATCACTTCTGATTGCTGTGAATGCCTGAAGATCTCATAGGTTCTTCCCGTAATCCAACAAAATTTCAGTGGTCTTATGAGAACCGACTTTCTATGATTTTCTCTCATTTCAACAAAATTCACCATTGTTGGAACCCGTTGCCTCGCCGAATTCGGCTAGCTAGTCGCGTCTAAACTCAGCAATATCGGTTCCCACACGGAGAATACTCTTCGACCCGTAGTCTTTTTAAATTCGCGAATAAAATTCAATCTTTTGGTACGAATCACGCGTTTATACGCCCCGTGGAGATTCCTATAAATCTCCGTCCAAAACATTCGAAAAGCCGCGGAGAATTTTCGCTTCAAACCGCTTGATGGAACTCCCACTTCTTGGAGTCTCCAGAAAAACCGAGAGAACCGCTCTCGTCAGAGACAACCCAAAAAGCTTCTCTATTTTACGTTTGGAACCACCCGATGGACTTCCACTCTTTGGGAGTCAAACGAAAACCAAACCCACCACTGTCTTCAGGAGCCACCCGAGAACTTCTCGTTCATCCAGCTCTTTTGAAGCTCGTACCCTACAATCGTCTCTTCCAAGCCCTTTCATTGGTTCGGGAAGTATCATCCACGCTCTGACAGCGTGCCTCATCAACGTTACTGACGCCTCGAGAACCTCTTGGGATTTCCAAGGGCACCTTTGTCTCTGACGCTAGACCTGAACAATTACTTATACATTGAAATTCAATGTATCTACCTTCCGTCGGTTGTTCAGTGTACTGTTCTTCTATCCCAAATATGGGCTTCTATTAGTAGTTGCATGCGAGTGGGTTCGCTAATTGATTTAATTTCGATCTATATGTTTGCCGTACGAACATCGTTTTGAATTGAAATTATATTACAGGACAAGTTCGTAGTTTACAGAAAACTTCGAATTTTTCATAACCAACATAAAAATCACAGTTCCCCAACAACGACCGGTTGGTACAACGTCTGTGTTCATGAATATATTTTCAAACAAACTACTTTCGATATTCGTTACATACCATGGGCTGTACCAAATCATCGTCACTGATAACGAGTCGAGATTCAGAAATGGTAGAAACACAACATTTTGATACAATACGCCATTCACGATGATTCACAGTATAATGGAATAACTGAACGCTTCCAATCGAGCATTATTGAATTTTTTCGTATGCTGGAAAAGAGCGAAACACATTTCAATATAGAAATACAAATACTATAAGCCACACAATATATGAAGTCACGAGTCATAATTCGAAAGACGTTCTCAATGGACATTTTGACAGCCGAGCTCCATTTGACATCAAGACAACTATAAATGAAATATAACTTCACGCAATGAGACCATGAAGTAACTGAATCAGTCCGCCGAAAAGTGAGTTGGCTAGCCATCGAACTGGAGGAAATGACAATCAATAAAAGGAAAGAGGAATCCCATAAGCTTTGGAAAGAGTCCAAAAACATACACACGAAAAATAGCAATAATAAGCAAGTGCTCACTCAGATTCACGCCACGAGTCATCGACTCTGATAAAATAGTTACAGTACAGTAACTCTTCTCTAACTGTCATAGGATAAACATCAAACATGCCGCGAAAAGTATAATTACAGGCGCACCCTCGCGTCAGGCCAGAAAATCCGAATCCAGGAATCCAAGGGCAAATGGGAATAATCTCGCCCAAACAGTTAAAATCCTATTTTCCTTCAATTCAACAACAATTGCCCTAGAAATCGACAATATTCAAAATCACTTCGACGAACTCGATGAAGACCCAACGATTGGCCCAAGTTACTCCTATTCAGAGTGATTTACCAACTTTAACCAAGGGCTAAAATGCCAGTTGCAATTCCAATATGATTCATTCATCATCTAGAACCAAACATGCATCAATAAATGGTATTGGTATCATCGTCAATGCCATTTCTGCTTACTCTGGCCGATAAACTGCTCAAAGATGGACCAGAAAATAGCACCACTCCGAAATAACCAGACACACACCCTACAGCCACTAAACGAACGAATATCGCTCACAGCTACATTGATAAACAATTTTAATGAAACCATTTTATGAATCATATACAATGAAAAGCTCGTATTAGAAACAATCAACAAAATGAATGCTAAAATCGATACACCCGTGTTCGAAATCAATCATTCCATGATTATTCGCAATATCTTGGATTGGTTGAAGCTCTCAATTCCAGTTATTCTCTGGTTACCAAAATCGTATTCAGAAGAAACAACACGGTCTATTCTAATATCATAAAACCCCAACAAATGAAGTTACTGACCGAAGTGATGACTCGACACCATTCTGAAAAACTGCTTTGAACAGATCGAAAGAAGAACAAAATACTATGATCTTATAACCAGAACGTCTACTACTCTAACACAATAATTGTTTTTGTTCTGCTATTGCCCTTTCTACACCTTAAAAGTTTCACAATTCCATCTGAATTCTCCACTAACAAACAATTCCACCGCCATCATACCTCCTGCACTCCACCTGACAGTTAATATCGATCATCAACAAGATTCCGACCATGTAGTGAAACCAATTCAGGTTTCCTTTGGAAAACTACAGCGATCGAATATAACAGATTACATATAACCAATCTCTGAAGAAGACGACAAATGCCACCCAATGCCAGTATCGATCAATGTTACTCTGATCGAACAGATAACACCGGCAGAGACATTTACCCAATGTTACACCACAGTGTTATTTCAGCAGAAAACTCATTGACTTGACACAGGAATGTTAATTTGGAATATTTCAGGCCAACTACGTCATTTCCGAAAACCACACCTATGAACAACCATTCAGATTGCTGGAATTCGGGAACATCTCAACCCTTCCTGAGACATCCGATCCAACTGAAGAAGATACCACTTGATGAAATCCATTCACACTGGAAAAAAAAACCACTTCACACTCTTGGACAACAATCGGACTCTTATTTTATAATTACTGCTCTATCCCATTCCAGAAGAATCTCCGGATTCAAGTGATAACAATTCCCAGAATTTCGGTTTCATTCGTCCCTCACATAATTCCTCCACTTACATCTCAACCTGACGCTGAGCCATCGCTACTGGAAACTCCTTCTGGAAGTTCAAAATCAAACGAATTGTTCTTGATATAAATAACTAGTATTCTTGAATGCCACCTTGAACTATTCATTATATTGAAGTCCCAACTATGAGGAGACTATGGCAAATCTGAACTTTCTGGAAATATTGCAATATTATACTAACTCAACATAAAAACGTGAGAAACTGCTTGAGTAATATAGTTTTTCGTGTGGAAAGTGTAATTATTGGTGACCCATCAGGACTATTGGAGTCCAGTTGTGGCCCTATGTGAAAAAGTGGTCAAGAACGAAGGAAAAATTAAGTTCAGAACAATTGGCAAGAAATAATTTTAATTTAATCAAAAATTCATGTGACACAGAACCTTGCACGGAACTATATGTCTTTTGTTGGTGAGAGATATTTCACTAGACTCATGGATCGAAAATATTCTTCAGCCATAATATTGAATAAACATTCCAATATTTCGAATTTATGGATATTCTGGAAGCCAACATAGCGAAGAAAAAGGGCGAGTTCACCAATCCTTTAATGTATCACTCGATATCAACGTCTAAATAGCCGTAGAAAAACCTTCCAGAATGAGGAACAAAAAATATTATACCACGTCTAGATTGTTCCGAGAAAATTTTTCATTCATTTCTTGACATTGTGTATAATTTAAGACTTTTTGAATGACCCAAATACACGGACAGCTATTTAGTGCATTAATTTTTATATTTACATTGAAATAATAACATTATCACCCTTATTATTTTTGATTTATTATTAGAAGCCAAAAATAGAATAGAAAGATTCCAGGTAAACGAAAGTTTCGATATCAATTCCTATTACCAACTGATTCAGGAGAGATCAGAAAAATATGGGCAAACAAAGTAATTCCTAACGGAGGCAGATGAAGTGCTTTAAATTCAAATGTGTATGCAAAGGTATGCTGAAATTAATTTCAAAGAAATTCCGAGAGGCGGAATTTGAACTGAAGGTGATCATTCCATATTTTAAAAAATATTTCGTATCAACTGTAACTCATTTATCGTGACGAAGGGATGTCGTTCGATCGATACCAATATCCATTCTGGCTCAGAGTGAATTATTTATCCATCAGTTGCCAAATGAGTGTGCATTTTGCAGATTATTATTTGAATCGATATGTATGTAAAACAGTAGTGCTTGTTATTCAGTGTTGCCTATGTATCAATCTTCAAAGTTCTCCGGTATAAAATTATTATTTCTTTGGTGTAACTACCATATCAGACCAATTGATCTGATTGATCAGTGATACTCTAAATCAGCATCGGGATTCCTCAAAATTCAACGAAGTAGCAAAATTATTTCTTTCATTCTCCATCCCAAGAAACCACAGAGGATGACCATAACTTTTTATCGCCATTCAATAGACTATAATACAATTCATATTTCCTGTTTGATCTGAAACTGTGATGATGATGAAAGAATTGCTATGTATTCTCAGTCGGAGTTAACTGGGTAGTCCGATGGAAAATGCATTCTCCTGATTCTAAGTATACTCACATAATTTGAAACGACCAGGACCTTCTATCACTGTTACTGAAAACGAGTGTAACCTCTTTGAGCTTCAAACAAGTGGGCAACAGCCATTCAGAGATTTGGAATTTTTACTGAACAAGGACTGGAGATCAGTCTCCAGCCCTCTCCATAATGGTGAGAAACAATTTCAAAAATATTTTTTCTATAGAGAATGCGGCATCACTGCCCGGGATAGATTGATCGATAGCCCATCACTCCAGGAAGTGTCTAGGACATTTGAAGCGCGAGAGATCGCCTTGGTTGTAATCAGTGGCTTTCCTCACAAGGCGGTTCTCGTGGGTTGATGAGCAATCGAATACTTACCGATTGCGGTCTTTGATAATACTCCTGATGAAAGCACATACCACAAAGCGTTCGCTTTCATCTTCAGGACTCTCATTTGCGCCCGTTCCAGGACGCAAATGCTAGTCCTGCAAGTTTGGCCCCAGGCGGCTGAGATATACAAAATGACAGGCCTGAACAACATTTTATGGATTTTGACTTTATTTTTTAAAAGAAGTTCACTTCCTTTATTAATTAGAGGCTGAAGTGCGCAGATTTTCTTTGCAACTGACGAACCCCTATGTACTTGACTTGTTCCGACCATTCTATCTCTCTCCGGGTTGTTTCTCATGCGACCCATCGAGATCGCCAGCGTTTCATCGGGATTTAACTTCATTTTCCCCTTCTGGTACCACTGCTGAAGGTCGTTTTATGCATTCTGCAATTGAACAACCCCATCAGATGGTTGGCTGAAGAGAAAAATGAAGCCGTATCAACGGTGAACGGGGAAATTCTGTGTCTGGTTCGTGGTATATCGGAAGATAACAGGGTAATACAGAAGACAGTTCTGCCCCCTGAGGAACACCGACCTTAATTTTTCTCGAGCCTGAGAGGAAATTGTCTACCTTGATCTGAAATGTCCCACCCATGAGGAATTACTTCATCCACTTCACCAGGCTCAAAGGGAAGTGGAAATCGATTAATTTGCAGAGCAGGTCTTCGTGCCATTTGCTGTCAAATGCTTTGCTCATGTCTATCAGCACTATTATTGGTGATCAACAAAGTGATTGTATTTCCCACCAGCTGTTCGAGAACGATTTTCCGGCCAACTTAGCTGTACAGCATCACAAACTGACTGGTCGATAATTTTGCGGGAAGGTCGTGTTCTGACTTTCTTTCGTGATCATGACCACGATGGCATGTTTCACTTCTTGGGAATCCTGGAGGACTCCATGGATTTTCCTGAATCCTTCTGACATTATTCAGAAATAACTTACAGAAAAAAGTTATTAACTTATATTTGTGCGCTGATTGTTCATTGATGGTTTAAACGATGAAAAACAATTTTGTTAGGCAAATTTGAAATAACTCAATGAGTTCCGATTCAATTCCACCCAACCGGATGCTATTGAAGTTTTTGAGGTTGCTGAACAAGGATATGATATTGAAAAAACGATAGCGTGGCCCGTCGTGAAGGTAGATTCAATGAATGATAATTTACAGCAGTTTTTTATTTATGTGTACATGTGGGAGAGAAACTTTTCGGGTGGAGCTAATGAATCTTCATAGTTTGCCGATAATGGGTATGGAAATAAAATGTTGCGAATTTTTGTGATTCTTTCAACAGCTGCCATTTTGAAATTAGTGGACCAATTTCGAAATTAGCCGAGGTAATGATGAGAGATATTTTTCTTTCATTCGTTTAAAAAATGTGGCTTCCCCTTAACAAGTTTCGTTATACCCCATATATGAGTTTTAATATCACATTTTAAACTAGAATACCTGGTCTTTGGAGCATGGCCTGGAAATACAAATTTGTCATTTTTTTAATTAAGTATTAAATAGTTTGAGCTATGTATTTTAGAAAATAAAATTTAGTTTTTTTTTCTCAAATTGCCCTTTTTTCATTTGTCATTTTGAGAGTAACCTATAAAAATTTCAGATGTTTGTCTTGAAAATTTAAAGAAATGTAAGATCTTGAATTGATTTCAGACAGAATTCTGCTTTGACGTGATTTCATATACGAAACTATTCCTATACATACTTTTTTTCACGTTTCAGAACATGACTTCTCGTTAGCTGAATTCTTTTTTTTTCTGTTAAATTTATCTCAACTCAATTTGGTCAATTAGATCAAAAGTTATAATAAATTCAGTGGAGCGCGCTTGTGGCTACGTGCTCTTCGAGAGATGCACTTCAGCGTAAGTTAGAAAAAAATTTCTGCAGCTTACAGTTTTCATTCTGAAGAAGAACTTCATATACATTTTTTTAATTCTTCAATTCTTTCGAATGGCAGTATCAGCTAAAAAAATATATAATTTTCAAGATTTTTAATAAATACATTTAATTTTGCTATTTATTTATTAAATAAGAAATTGAGCACACACTTTACGGTTGATAACTTTTTATGAGTTGTTCCTAATATCATCACTAATGTACAGTAAAAAATAACCGCAGACCCCTGACTTTCTGAAGCTAAAATCTAATATTACTCCACTATATGACCATTATGCTTTTTTGCCTCGCCATTCCTTCTGAGATGCATATTCATCAAATTTGTGTGCAAAACATATTGAGAAACTTCTCATTTTCCTGCTTCTCTTGTTCTTGTATGAAATAGCGTAAACAGATGCATTCCATTGAAGATGGAAATAATTTTGGTGTTTTGGATTATGCCGGATATGTTGGATCGTGAGCAAATTACCCATCCGAATATTTTATCTATTTTGCCTCCTTAGAAGGGATATTTGACATTTTATACTCCTAGATGGAGGGAAAACCCAAACGTGGAAAGCAATATATTTATACCTTTTCGAAAAACATTCAGACGCTATTTTTTATGATATATAGACTTAACCGAAGACACATTTTCATTCATCGACCACAAGCAATTTTGGGAGAGAGTAATGGCATTGGTTTAGGCGAGGACATTCTTCATACTGGTCAACAAGGACTCTGGGACGGAGAAATATCAGGGGGTTGATTGTTATGAAGAACTCTGGTTCATGTGCAGGTAAAATTATTTGAATATTCAGAATTGAAATTCTAGTTGAGGAAAACACTTCTTTTGGCACACAATTAAAAGGAGTCCTATCTGTATCTAGAATAGAAAAATGTTGAGTGTCATCTCTTCTATCTGTTACTTGCATAAAAATCAAAAATAACTTCATTTGAATTTTTTTCGTAAATACACACCATTTTCCCTATCTCAAACAGAAGAACCATACAAAGTCTTGACGAGGTTGAGTCAACCAAATTGACACTATGACTACAGATGAAAACAATTGAAGTTAGTTTTGATTGCTTTTGTATCAAAAACAAAAATACGTCCGAGGTAGTGCTGTAGTTTTCACAGCTGAGATCACCAGAAAGAGGATTCATAATAACCATTGTACCCTTGCATGAGTAGTTGATAAGGAGTAGTGGAAGTTTAGGAGGTATTGGAATTTTTTATGGTTATGTTTTCTGGAAACATATAATACTCCATATTCGTTTACTGTAGCAATCCTTAACATCACTTTGGATTGATGTAACTAATGGAATCAGCTGCATTTTCTATCTTAATCTATCTGATCTAGGATGGAAGATACTGGGGGCTTCTTTGGTGTTTCAAAACAAAAAGGATAATTTTCCCGAATGAGTTGACTTTTTTCTTGGAATGATTAACAAATTATATTTTGATAAAATATTTCCAAGTCATCTATAACAAAACAGAATCGGCCATTCTTTAGTATGTTCCTTATTTTTGGAGATCTGTTGATCTCTTTGGTGGGTTATGAAGCGCTTCATTGGATTGAGGGATGAACTAGTACCCTTGATTTCATCCCAAACGATTCATTTTCCCATATTTCCATTTATTGCGATACCTCCAAATAATGGATTTGAAGTTGAAAAATGCCAGATGAATTCTATTCCACTGATTGTTCAATATCTCCAATATGTGAAAATTGAATGAATAATCAACCTGACAATAAAAAACCCATCACCTATATCTGTCGGAATAAACTCGAATCTATGCATAATTCAATTCTGGATATTCAGAATCCGAACATTTCTCACTCAAATCCATACATATATCCTTCCATTCTCCGCTTAATATGTCGAATTCAATAATGTTCGAAATCAAATTTATCGAATGTAAATAGATGTACTCACCTTCAACGACGAGAAAAAATCCCTTGGGATTCTTCAGCAATATGGAAAGCGCAGATCTTGTCATGTCTGCCAAAGAAGGATCTCCCGTGGGTCCGGGATCTCGGTCTGCTTCGAAGTCCATGTGGGAATACGAAAATAAGCCTGTTGGCAAATATTTGGTGTGAGATTAACTTTGAATAATTGAATACATCGCTGTCGAGGAGGTTTGTGTACAGTTACGTAGTTGGACTCATAGATAAGGGAAATTGTACTTTTCAGTTGCACAAAAAACAAGAAAAATTGCGAAAAAGCTTCTTTTATATATTCCAGCCAGCTATGAATAATGACCGTACTATAGAATTGAATCCATTGATCGATAAAGTGAATTCGTAATTTCATACACCTGACATATATCTAGAAACTGATGGGTTTTCAATGAAAGATGAGCTTATTTGAGTGAATGTATACCATAAAACATATTCATTGTATTGCTTGAAAATAATCATATGTTATAGAAAATCAAAAGGCAATCGTCAGGTCCCTTATCATCTACAGATACAGAGGATATATCAGTGGCATGAAGTGGTTTGGGCAGGTGACTTGTTGAAAAAGTTAAGAATAGGGTTAAACCAGGATAGATGCTATAGAAGAATAGTCGCCTCGTTTTATTCCCCCGCAGGCCGTCATGCGGAGCAGAAGTGTCTTGCTTGTGCGTGTGAATATCTGCAGCGAACGCGATGAATGCTTCAAAGTTTCAGGGGTAAGTGAATACTATCGAATAACTTCATAGGTAGTAATAAGTTCAGTTCTATTTTTATTATATTGATATACTGGTTCATCAAGTACACACCTAGGTGTTAATAATCGTTCTCTTTTTATTTATTCTCGTTGAAAAATAAAAGGATATTCGTCTTGATTTTTCACGGTATAGGTGCTGTTGGGACATCTATCCCCATATCCCAATACATATGAGAGTGTATTTTCAGAATGTTTTTTATGTTCTGTTTTATTTTTTTTCAATCGATTCATATTGACAGGTTGTAATGTTCTATGGGGCATCTATACTCTGATAGTGCTAGCGTATTTTGAAAAAAGTGTTCTATTTACAAGAATGCCTACTGATTTAAGGTGAACCATGCCAAGAAAATACAAAAAAAAGAAAGAAGTACGAGCTCGAGTATGTTCCTGGACTACAGAACAATTACAGTCAGCTTTCGATGAAATGGACATGAAAAACATGGGAATCATCGAAATTTCCTGACAATTTGGGATTCCATCCAGAACATCACGAAGACTTTATGGTGCTTTGAATAAAACACTGTTGGCATTTTAAGATTGATTAAAAAAACAAAAAAACTACTTAATGTTAAATTAGTAAACGTTAAAACTTCAATTTTGATTTTTGTTGGACGAATGCTCAGTTCAATTATAGTTGTGGGTGTCATAGTGGAATTATCTCCTCAAAATACAAATAAAACCTTCAAAACTATGTATTTTACTCATTTTATTCCATTTGACATATATCGTACACTACAGGCATCTATCATCCTTAGCAGTTTCATGGTGGGGGATCTATTCATACAGGTAAGCATCTATCTTAAAAAAATTGTTCTACAAAAACCCACTTTCTGCGGAATGACTTATAGTTAGGTCAACAAAAACAAGTTATGATGTTATATAAAAGAATAAAGTAGCTATATTCATAGGAATCATTCATGGTGAATCAATTGTTTTGAAATTACCGATACCCTTTCAAAAAGGAAAGGAACAATTATCTTCCATGAAAGCAATCAAGTCTGCATTCCATTTATATCAATAGACTTGTTTCACATGATCTGGGCCCTGCTGTAGAAATGAACAATCTCTATAAAATTCTGCATTGTGACGTGAACTGTCAAGGAAAAATTTTTCACGACCCTTAAAAGATCCACAAGACACACACAATCCAGAATTCCATTGCATTTCGTCTTCTCTGCCACTACTCAGATCATGTAGAACAAATATTCTGATATCAATGGAATTCTTATGACCTAGTCGATTCTGCCTCACGTGGATGCAATTTTCTTGGCTATTTTTTAGTGTGATATTCGTTCGATCATCTGAATTCAATATAAGCTCATATATAACATTTTTGATTATTTTTATTTTTTCCCATTTCCACTCAATAACAATCATTATCAATAATATTATTGGAACCTTCTTCAGTAGGTTAGTCTCTTAACTGATAATGAGAAATGAAGAAATTGTAGACAGCCCGAATCATACTCAGTTTCAATTATTCTAAAATTTCAAAAGAAATCGAACCCGCCTTCCAAAGTACGCTAATTCTATACCAAAGTTTGGCCGTACCTCACGAAGGGGCAAGAAAAAATATGTATATGCGTAAAAGCCCCAAACAAAAACGAATGTAAGAAACTAATAGTATATGTGAACTGTAGAGGCATCCATCCTGCGAACTCAAAAAATTCCTCGGAAAAGAAGATAGAAAAAAAATTCATTAAGTTATGATTGACGAGCGTATTCTTCACTTCGAAGAGAAGATAAAAATGAATTCCAAAACTCCAAAACTAGGTGTTTCTTATGCTGTAGATACACAATCAGTTGATGGCAAACTGAATGAAATTATCCAAAGAGTCGTCCCTCAACTAATGAAATTATGAGGGATACCCTCGGAAATAACCTCAAGTCGAATTCACATTCGACTGCAAGGATTCAGGAGCTATGAGAAGGACACCGTTCCTGATCAAAGAGCAAGAAGGGGGTAGCAAATTTCATTAGGAAAAATTTATCGCACATACCGATCCTCCTACAATCACCGTTAGAAGTTGTAGCTCTAGAGATAAGTTACCCCTTCAAAATGCCACTATGTGATATTTACATACCTAATTCCAACTGAATCGGGAAATACTTCCGGAATATCACCAATCAACTTCCCCCAACCTATCCTGATCATGTGTGACTTAAATGCACTCAACCCTTTTTGGGGTTCGGGGAGGTTAGACGCCTCGGGAAGAGAAGTAGGAAAGTTTTTAGGGGTAACCAACCTAACACCCTTGAACACCGGGAAAAAAATCTACCTCGATCGAATAAGTTATCAGCACTCAACTTAGCCTTTCGTTCATCCAACATAACTCCCTTATTTCAATGAATATTTTTGGGAGAACGCGTCACTTCCCCATCAAACTAGAATGCCCAAGTCAGCCAACTACTCAGACGATGAAAAATGGAAAGAACCAACTTGCCTTTCTATAAAACCAAAGAGGATAGCATCGAACTATTACCAGACGATGTACGAGAAGCTACAGAAGTATTCACAATGAAGATTATGGGAGCAGTTCGAAACGCAATACCTCAAACTGGAGGAATCAGTGGAAAAAAATCGGTACCATGGTGGAATAATGAGATTGCTTCAACCATCAGCATGAAAAATGAAGCACTCAACGGTTCCAAACGAAATCTGTCTCTAGAAAATATGACCGCTTTCGAGAAGGCTAGGGCTACATCCAGAAGACTTATAAGAGAGAGCAAAAGAAAGAACTTGGGAAGGCTACCATAACTGGAGGTCAATGGGCAAGTCATCGTGAATAATGAGGACATTGCCGAAGCTCTTGATGCTCATTTTGAATCTGCTAGCAGTTTAAAAAATTACGAACCAGAATTCCTCCAGCATAAGGCCACTGTTGAAATCAATATTGACTTTGGCGACGACAACTTAGCAAACTACAACGTCCCATCAAAAATTACCGCACTGGAGAATGCATTATTGAAAGTAAAAATGACAGCTTCGGGGGAAGACAAAATAGTATACGAGTTTCTTCATCAACTCACACCATCTGCAAAGAAAATTTCATTGAACCTTTGTAATAACATTTGGTCAACTGGTACCTACCCAAGTTCATGACGAAAAGCAGTTTTAATCCCTTGACCAAAAGTAAGGAAAATAACGCCCTGCCAGCTAACTACCGTCCAAAATCCTTAAAGAGTTGTTTGGGAAAAATTATGTAAACAAATTATAAGAGATCAAGATGGCATCTTGAAACTCGTAGGTTACTAACATTCGCCCAGTCAGGATTTAGAAATCTTCGATCCACACTCGACCAACTCTTTCTGCTGGAGAATAGAATACAGAACTGTTTTGTCGAAAGAAGTCACTTGGTTGTCGTGTTCTTCGAAAGCATATAACACAACATATCACCATCCAGAAACAACTGAAAAAATGGGCACCTATAAGAAACTTTGGAAAACGGCATACCACAAGGTTGAAATTTAGGTGTCCTAGTGTTCGCAATAGCCGTCAAACCATTTGTGGAACTTCTTGATCAGTCCAAAGGAAGATGCTTATATGTTGATGATTTCACCATATTCTACACTGCACCATCAATGTATCAGATCGAAAGAGTTCTTCAAGAAGCCATTGTCAGGCCCCATAATTACAGAAAAACTCCTTCCTGAGAAACAGCACGATATTCCTCAATATGAACGTTATAGCCAGAAAAACCAGTTCACTAGGAAATATAATGAAATCAAAAATCTTTGACACTGCCAAGCTAATCGAGAAATGAGCTCATTGAAAATATTTCGTCATTTGAAGATAAGAAAGGCAATTAGGAGGTCCTATAAAACATCACCCTTTTTTTCGATATGTTACGCGTATGTGAAAAACGAAGTTCTTGACAAACAAAAGTATAAATTCAGAGTTTTTGACAGCTCGCCTAATTATATTGCGCCTCGAAATATCATAAAACTGTTTTTATATATTTGTGACGACAGAAAAACGCTATTAATTATAGATTACGACAGCCCATTAACATAACTCAAACGCGAGAGAGATAACATCCCTCATATTTATCCATTCGCGTATGACAGCAACAAGCCATTAATTATTAATAAAATCAATTATTATGACAAGGGTAAGATAATTATAATGTCAGACATTTTTACCCGTGACTAGCACAGCTATCACGTGATCGGGTAACGGATTATAAGTGGACGCGATTTTTCGGATCAACTCTCTCTCGGTGTTCATCAGTGAATCAAAGAACATGTACTTCTCAAAATGAGGTTAGAATTCATTCGGCCACAACATAGTGAAATAACAATGAGGAGAGTACGAATATAGTCATCAAGTAGTGAACTTAAGAAACCATTAGGAATGATTAGATTCAGATCAAGTTAAACCGAGCAAATTATCGCTCAAAGAGAAGGCACGAGCGAACAGTATTTTTCCCATTATCAACGCTACAATAACGAGATGGGTCGACAATAAACCTCAAATCGATAATTCATGACCTCATAGAAAACCGATATCATACAACGATAATCTAATATACCGTGCGAGTTAAAAATAAAATAAACATTTTTAGCGGAGTTAATCGGAATAATGATACAATTAAACTGATTGTCATTTGAAAACCTTCTCAAGTGAACAGTGTTGGCTATGCTGAGTTGAAGTGAGTTCATATGTATTTTTCTGTATTTATGTGTGGGCAAATTGAAGTTTTGTTATAATACGAATGTGTCTTTGAATGTATCTCCATAATTTCATGTTACCAAAGATTTCAAAAGACTATGATTTCCAGCCGTTTTTGACAATTGATGTCACTATTGTTTTCAGTCAATCTATTTTGTTTTGTAGCCTAATGTAAAATTAACTTCAGGTAAACTACACTCTATTTGTTTTTCTGAAAATTGTTTCATATTATCCTTTTATAGAACGGATTAAATATTTTTGTCAACTTTCATTAAATATATATGTCTATTCTTAACATTTTTATGAGTGCATTATTATTTTTTTATTATAATTTTTCGAATCTTTCTGGTACAGGGTACGTATTTCCTAAATAAACAACTCACGCCCAAGCGTAGAGAGAAAGGAGTATTTTCTGTAGGCCGCTCTAGGAACATAATCTCGGTTCGACCATCCTCAGATAGTCGATGCTCTCGATGCTTGTTTTCTCAATTTAACAAAAAGTCTGGTGTTACAGGTGTGTTCTGTTAATTCATAACACCCTGTATAGGCCGGGCTCAACACCATGGACAATCTAACGAGGGGAGCACTTCACTTCGTTTTCAAATTCTCCTCGTCCAAAGCTAAGTGCGTACACTTTTGCAGTTTGAGATCACCACATCGAGACCCACAACTGAGAATGTAAGGAATATATGAAATTTCTCAGAATATACTTCGATAAAAAGCTAACATGGGATACACACATAGAAAATCTGGCTTCCAAATGCAGGGACGCTCTCAATTCAATCAAAGCAACAGCTATTTCCATCAATTCGGGAAGTGACAGAGAAACTCTCATTAGAATATATAAGGCTCTGATAATATCCGAAAAAATCATGGACGTTTCATTCACCGAGTAGCACGACCATCAAGGCTCAATGTACTTGACTCCATATGAAGAACAGCCCTGAAATTAGCTTTGGGGGCAGAACTGGCCCATCCTGGAGCTTTTTGTGGAAGCAGGAGTACCTCCACTCAAATTGAGGAGTGATCAACTCTCAGTCAGCTACGATTGCGGCATATTGGCAAAACCACACCATTTTCGCTATCTCCCAACTCCATTCGTGAAGGAGTATGATAATACGCCAGGAGGGCAACTATAATAAGCCCAACTGGAATCCGCCTTAGACAACTATTGAACTCACTTGACCATGATACGCCAAAGATCCACAACTGTACTCCATCCAAAACGCCTCCATGGATAGTGAACATCCCTGGAAGGAAACTACAACTAACAGAATTAAAAAATAGGGAACAAACCTGAGCTTCATCATAAAATTATTCCTCAAGATGAGAAATTGGTCTCCAGAAAATAACATAATACATAGAGACGGATCAAAAAAAGAGGCAAGGGCGGATTCATTTGTAGAATAAAATGAAAAATTTGTTTTGGAGAAAGTGGAAAAACTTGTAATCAATGGAATGAAGTGTGTGAGAACCTGGTATAAATGATTGGTTATTGTGAATCTGATTCTACAAATGAATGTTTTGTTAGGAGATCATCAGAATTTCCAAATTTCGGTCCTTTGGGTATATTGATGAAACTGACTTATATTCCAGAACTCAGAATTCTCTTTGATATTCTCCAAAAGTGTTGTTGAGAATGGGTTTTGAAAAACAATGACATCCCTATTGAAGAAATAAATGGAAATAGGGAGCAGGAATGGGGGAAGATTTCTCAAGTGAAAAACTAAAGCAATGTGTGTGAGTCTCATAGGTTTCCAGGAATATGGTAGCGTTACATTTTTTGTAGTGTTTTATACCATTCGGAATGGTTGTCAAGGATATCTCAATAATGATTTTCCATTATTTCGGTCGAAATAAAACCCGCTACTGAAAAGTACGCCAATAAGGGTACAGGAACTTTCCATAGCAATAATCCTTCAACTACATATTGAAATGACTATGATTCCAGAGGTTAATTGCTTACTTACTCCGACAATGAGAGGCGGGTGTATAATACGGTTATACTGACAGGAGTCATGTAGAAAGATTGCTGAAATATTTACTGAAATCAAATATTTCTTCAAAAAATATACCACCATTTAAAATCACACCTAACTACTATCGACGTCAAGAAGGCGATTTATAAGGCAGTATCACAAGTCCGGTCAAATTCCGAAGAGGTAGCATGCAAATTTCATTCACACCAATATTGGGTTCGTGAAATATAAAATCCGGGTCTAACTGGGGCATAATTTGAAACACATCCTAAAATGATTCGGCTTGTTTTAATCGGCAACACAAGAAATAACTATCTACCAGAAACGTACATAGATGAAAGAGCTGATATTTGGGCAGAATCGTGATCATATTCAACTCGAACAACAAACAGCAAATTTTTCATGCACATTGTTCATTTATTTTGAATCAACACATCCTTCACTATTTTCTTTTATAGATGAACTGGACAAATTTCAATCAAAGAATGAAAAAGTAACTATTTTGTATACAAAATTTTTGAGAACATGTATTTTCATAATATAATTCAACATGAAATAAAATTATATTTGCTTAGTGTATGAAGTATTATCATACATTTTCTGGGCGATTCGGATATTAGTAACTGATGCCAGGTAATCTTGGTGTGTAATTCACCAACGCCAGTCAGAATCATCTTCGCCTCTCATTTCTGAAACTATAGAAGAAACAGAGGAATATAGCAGTTTATGAAAAAAAAATCGAATTCAGTACGAAAAAATAGAAGTGGAAAGATATCAAGGTTTCGTTACTAATTTATTGATTTTTTGGACATATTACTCTAAATGGGCTACGGAATCCTATTTTATTGGCATGATACATGACCGCCAAAAATGTTTGATGTGGCAGACGCAAATATCTTCAGAAAAAAGTCATAAGTAATGTCCCGCTCACTTCCAAGTGAAGTATCTGTAATCTGTAATACCGTTGACACATTGTCAGAAATGGAGGTTGGAGGCTATTGTATATGATGCATTTGGAAAGAATGATTTATCAAAATAAAGTTGGTATTTTGATTTTTTGATTAGAATAATGAATGAATTTCTAGAAAAATATTTTTAAAAAGTTAGCTAGATTCATATTCCATACTATTTTCAGGGGCAGTATAGTGACCTTTGTATTCCATTGAAAACAGTTTCAGATTGTGAAATAATTGAGTTTATTTCGCTGTATTTGTTCAGTAGGATCATTCTCCTCTTCATATCACACAATTTCATCTACATATCGAAGATGAATGAAGTATTCCACCGATGGAATATTAGTTTTACCTCATCTGTTTTCATGCCAAGGCATATAAATATAATTCCGTTCTCTTCTGAGAAGAGGAAAATCATTCCATAAAACAATAGGATACTGTTAATGTTAGGGAGTAGTCCATAATTGTTCCAAATATACTGCTAATCAATTGGAGTTACTGCTGAAAACTATTGGACAAAGAAGTGTCATGATTCTCTAGGAAACTAGTATTCAAAATATAATTTCCGCTCGAGAGAAAATAGAAAAGGTGGGTCATTTGAAAAATTAATTATATACGTCTGAATATTCCTATAGATTCCAAAAACCTATGGAAAATGTTACGAAATCTCATTTTCGGTATCATCTTCCGACTTAATACGTTTACTACGAATTTTTCTGTACACTTACTTTCTTTGTATTTATAAAATGCATAACTCGAAGAATTATTCACCCTATTAGTACATTCTGAATTCCCCGAAAAATTTAAAGGAGTTTTAATTCGAAAAAGAAACAAAATATTATTCGTTTTGTTTTACTGAAACCGTTATTCATCCCCTTCTATTTTCAATCTCATGCCGTATCGGTATCCTCCGATAAATCAATCTTTCTGCGTTTCCTAGAGATCAATGTTCCATCCAGAAATACCAGTTGTCTCATACAATCTGAATTGGCATTTGTCGTATATTCCCAAAGGAATTTCACTCTAATTAGAAAAATATCTCATTCTGGTTTTTTTGTACTGCCCTTCAACTTTCAAGGAATCTGAAATTCGCTAATAAATTAAATCGGTGAAATTGTGAACTCATGTTTGTTATGGAATTCTTGCTATTTCTGATTTGAATAATGTGAATCTACTATTCGGATGGAATCCAGAGATATATGGAAGAATAAACTAAGTGAGCAAAGTGAAAGAAACTTTGATTACTATCTGCTTCATGTGGCAGACGCAAATATCTTCAGAAATAATTACAAGTAATGTCCCTCTCAATTCCAAGTGAAATATCTGTAATATCGTTGACATGTTGTCAAAAATGGAGGTTGGAGGCTATTGAATATGGTGCATTTGAAAATAATGAATTATCAAAATTAAGTTGAAATTTTGATTTTTCGATTAGAATAGGAAATTAATTTCTAGAAAAATATATTTTAGAAAGATAGCTAGAATCATATTCCATACTATTTTCAGGGACAGAATAGTGACCTTTGTATTCCAAAAATTAATTTTTTTTTTTAGTAGGATCATTCTTCCCATCATATCACACAATTCAATCTACATATCAAGGATGAATGAAGTATTCCACCAATGGAATATTAGTTTCACGTTATCTATTTTCATGCCTAGGAATAATGAAATAATTCCTTTCTCTTCTGAGAAAATCAAAATCATTCCATAAAATAATAGGATACTGTTAATGTTAGGGAGTATTCCATAATTGTTCCAAATATACTGCTGATCAATTGGAGTCACTGCTAAAAACTCTTGGACAAAGAAGTGCCACGATTCTCTAGAAAACTAGTATTTCAGATATAATTTCCGCTCGAGAGAAAATAGAAGAGGTGGATCATTTGAAAAATTAATCATATACGTCTGAATATTCCTATAGATTCCAAAAACCTATGGAAAATGTTGCGAAATATCATCTTTGGTATCATCTTTCAACTGAATACGTTTACTACGAATTTTTCTGTACACTTACTCTCTTTGTATTTCTCAAAAATTTATAAAATGCTTATTTCAAAGTATTATTCACCATATAAGAACATTCTGAATTTGCCGAGAAATATAAAGGAGTTTCAATTTGAAAAAGAAACAAAATATTAATCGTTTCGTTTTACTGAAACCAACGTTATTTATCCCCTTCTATTTTCAATCTCATGCCGTATCGGCATCCTACGATAAATTAATCTTTCTGCATTTTCTAGAGATTCATGTTCCATTCAGAAATACCATATTCCCAAAGGAATTTTACTCTAATTAAAAAAATATCTCGTTCTGGTTTTTTTGTACTGTCCTCCAACTTTCAAGGAATCTGAAATTTGCTAATAAATTAAATCGGTGAAATTGTGAATTCCTGTTTGTTATGGAATTCTTGCTACTTATAATTCAAATAATGTGAATTTACCATTTGGATGGAATCCAGAGATATATGGAAGAATAAACTAAGTGAGCAAAGTGAAAGAAACTTTGATTACTATCTGGTTCATGTGGCAGACGCAAATATCTTCAGGAATAATTACAAGTAATGTCCCTCCCAAATCCAAGTGAAATATCTGTAATACCGTTGACACATTGTCAGAAATGGAGGTTGGAGACTATTGTATATGGTGCATTTGAAAAGAATTTATTATCAAAATAAAGTTGGAATTTTGATTTTTCGATTAGAATAATAAATGAATTTATAGAAAAATATATTTTAAAAAGTTAGCTAGAATCATATTCCATACTACTTTCAGGGACAGAATAGTGACCTTTGTATTCCATCGAATACAGGTTCAGATTGTGAAATAATTGAGTTTAATCAGCTGTATTCGTTTAGTAGGATCATTCTACCCATCATATCACACAATTTTATCTAAATATTAAGTATGAATAAAGTATTCCACCAATGGAATATTAGTTTTACGTTATCTGTTTTCATGCCCAGGAATACTAAAATAATTCCGTTCTCTTCTGAATCAATCTGAATTGGCATTTGTCGTATATTCCCAAAGAAATTTTACTCTAATTGGAAAAATATCTCATTCTGGTTTTTTTGTACTGTCCTTCAACTTTCAAGGAATCTGAAATTCGCTAATAAATTAAATTGGTGAAATTGTGAATTCATGTTTGTTATGGAATTCTTGCTATTTCTAATTTGAATAATGTGAAATTAATATTTGGATAGAATCCAGAGATATATGGAATAATAAACTAAGTGAGCAAAGTGAGAGAAACTTTGATAACTATCTGGTTCATGTGGCAGACGCAAATATCTTCAGAAATAATTACAAGTAATGTCCCTCTCCATTCCTTGTGAAATATCTGTAGCCCAGTTGACACATTGTCAAAAATTGAGGTTGGAGGCTATTGTATATGGTGCATTTGAAAAGAATGAATTATCAATATAAAGTTGGAATTTTGATTTTTCGATTAGATTACTAAATTAATTTCTAGACAAATATATTTCAGAAAGTTAGCTAGAATCATATTCCATACTATTTTCAGGGGCAGGATAGTGACCCTTGTATTCCATTGAATACAGGTTCAGATTGTGAAATAATTGAGTTTATTTCGCTGTATTCGTAAAGTAGGATCATTCTTCCCATCATATCACACAATTTTATCTACATATCAAGGATGAATGAAGTATTCCACCAATGGAATATTAGTTTTACTTTATTCGTTTTTATGCCCAGGAATATTAAAATAATTCCGTTCACTTCTGAAACAAAGGAAAATCATTCCATAAAATAATAGGATACTGTTAATGTTAGAGAGTAGTCCACAATTGTTTCAAATATACTGCTAATCAATTGGAGTTACTGCTGAAATTTCTAGGACAAAGAAGTGCCACAATTCTCTAGAGAACTAGTCTTTTAGATATAATTTTCGCACGAGAGAAAAAAGAAAAGGTGGGTCTTTCGAAAAATCAATCATATACGTCTGAATATTCCTATAGATTCCAAAAACCTATAGAAAATGTTGCGAAATATCATCTTTGGTATCATCTTCCAACTAAATACGTTTACTACGAATTTTTCGGTACACTTACTTCCTTTGTATTCCTTAGAAATTGATGAAATGCATATTTCAAAGAATCATTCACCCTATAAGTACATTCTGAATTTTCCAAAAAATTTTCGTTTTACTGAAACCAACGTTATTCGTCCCCTTCTATTTTCAATCTTATTCCGTATAGGCATCCTACGATAAATTATTCTTTCTGCGTTTTCTAGAGATTCATGTTCCATCCAGAAATACCAGTTGTCATTTGTCGTATATTCCCGAAGAAATTTTACTCTAATTAGAGAAATATCTCATTCTGTTTTTTTTGTACTGTCCTTCAACTTTCGAGGCATCTGAAATTCGCTAATGAATTAAATCGGTGAGATTGTGATTCCATGTTTGCTATTTCTAATTTGAATAATGTGAATTTACTATTGGATGGAATCCAGAGATATATGGAAGAATAAACTATGTGAGCGAAGTGAAAGAAACTTTGATTACTATCTGGTTCATTTTATAAATGGAATGATCCAACGGAGAACCCATATATTTCACGAAACCGAGCAAGGACACTGAATATGAACACCAATAACTATATCTCAATTCCATATATTAACGGTCTCTCTGAAAATGTACAAAACATATTGAGCAAACATAACTTGTCACATATACTTCTACAATACCTTGAAATAATTCAACAACTCTCCCAAGAAGCAGAGAAACAACACTTGAAAACTGAAACGCATTTGTAGCATTCCTTGCAACGATTCTGAAAAATATTATTGGAATGCTTTCGCAATCATTATTGCCATGCAAGGATAAATGACCCTCAATATCTGAGAAAATTGATGCACTTGATAAATATATCCTACAAGACAATCACAAGCCTAATTTCCACAAAACAGAAATATCAGTATTCGAACCGAATAAAAAAAATGCCATCATAGAAATTATATGGGTACATTAAAAGAAGAAGCAATGAAGCATAGACAAGGTATGAATAGTCTCAGTCACACACACGAAACACTCACATAACTAAAAATTAATCAAATACAATTCACGCCCCTCTTTCCCAAAATGATATGAACTACATAATCGACAATAACACCTCTGTGAAAACAAGTACCACTCAAGTAAAACCATTTATAAAAATTACTCTCACATTACTATCCAACATCCACCTGGTTCAGTCGACCACTTAATCTGACAAAAACAAAACACTGATTCAAAAATATCGAGCAAAAGAGATGTAAGTTGAAATGCCAAAATTACAAAAATAACCCTAAGACCTCTCTTTCAGAACATTGATTTCGAAAATTCAATTATTATCATTGAGAAAGCCCAAGGCGAGGGGCGAATCGTTCACAGTATATATCTTATGGACCAAGTGTTTAAATGGACATTCTACCAAAATGCCCGGGCATTTAAAAAAAAGCCGCAAATGATAATAACTGTTGAAATAATCAAATTGCCCGAGCTTTATGAATGATGTCTATCACCCACTGGGTGGAATGAAAAATAGTCTATAAAAAACTTTCTAGAGATGAGCTTTCATTCAAAAATAATTGCTCCAGATGTGTGACGTAGGTAATGCCGTGGGTTATAAATCCGAGAGCTTGTCGTGCAAAGTTTTCAGTTCGAATACAAACGTTCAAGCTTTTGAATCTGTAACTCACGGATTAACCTACGTCACACATACAAAGCAACTATTTTTTACTTTTTAGCGCACTTGAATGAAAGTTTGTTTTCAAAAGGTTTTTTATCATTTTTTTTATTTTGTGCTTTTTCGTAAGCACGCCCTGATCTATGCATTTTTATGTAAGCATCGTTATTATCAGGCCTTTTTTCTGTAAGTTCTGAGCTATTCAGTTCATCAATGAGGAGACCATCTGAAGATTAATTCGTCCGCCATCCTGGAGCTGCCCATCTTCAATTCATGAATGTTGACAATTAATTCAGAATCTCCGTCCCCCAAAACTCCCACATACCAAATTTGAATAGAATCGGGCATTAATTACAAAACTCGTCCGCCATCTTAAATTCATGAATTTTGAAAAAACATTCATAATAACCGACCCGAAAAACTCTACGTACCAATTTTGTAAAGAATCGGATCATAATCACAGAGATCGTCTGCCATATTGGAGCCGTCATTTTGATTTCATGCATTATGACAAAAAATTAATATACTTCGACCCCCGAAAACCCCCACATACCAATTTTGAATCGTCCGCTTAATAAATAATGACTATCACCTATTGGGCAGTATAATAAAAAAAACATGTTCAAGCAAATGAATTATCAAATTTCCCGACGATCGCGTAGTACTATTCAAAACGACCAGACACTATGATAAATAATGACGTTTAGGTAATAATTAATCCCTTGGCCCCATCTGACTGGTCATTATTCACAATGCCTGGGCACTATGAATATCACCCTCATTAATCACTTGGTCCATTATAATAGTGGCCAAGTGATTTACTTGACATTTTACACAATGTCCGGGAATTTTGAAAGATGCCCAAATGGGGGCAATATGATAATAACTGTTGAACTAATAAAATTGCCCAGGCTTTTCAAATAATGTATATCACATATTGGGCAGGATAATAAAAATACGTGTTTTAGCAAATAAATAATCAATGCCCGGGCATATGAATTATGCCCTCGATAATCACTTGGTCCATAACATAAACATGTTACAAAGAAAAAAGTTATTTTGAAACCTATTCTCATCACCACAGATTCCAAATCCCCGAAAATAATCATATAGTAAAGTATGTATATAGCAGTGATTTGAAATTTCAAAGATTAATAAGGGTTAAGCAAACTCGCAATCCTTTTGAAATTGATGCTATTGAAAGAACGTAAAAGTCATCCTTCATATTCGATTCTCATTGATTTCCGTTATGGATTTATTTGGAAAGTTTTTACCGTCAGAAGTAAAATGAAAAAATATTCTATGGCAGGAGATATCTACGATCATGTCGATAAATGATTTAGATACATGGAATTTCCAGGAGTGATCTGGATGAAATGTGTTTAAAATTATGTGACCTCACATACCTATCTTGGTTTTGAGTTGAAATAGTTATTCATCGGATATTTATTATTCCAAGTGATCAAACTCTGCAGATATCCTTGAGACATTGTGCAGATATCTCGTATAGTGAAAATAACGTGAGTTAAGCCGCCCTCCAGGTACTTCAAAATGCCCCTCACACGTGGACAACAGAGATCAAAACATAAGCTGACGAATTGGTAAAGCCAATTTGTCATTATGATATATTCGTTAAACCGTTTGCAGATACGGTTTAGGCCAATATGCAAATCATGTTGAATGAAAAACTGAATATATTTGGAACAAAACCAACCCATGTTAAAACTAGTTTGCAAAAACTTGAACATAAATACGAAGGGGAGATCGATAAACTATCCGAAGAGGTCAATGAATTGAAGAAAGAAACGCTAGAAGGAAAATAAGAGTTCCCCAAACATTATACAGATAGTCTCTGAAGTGAACGAGATGAAGCAGTGGGAAAATAATGTCTAATTGTTCGGTAATCCGAAAAATAACCCAGATTCTGTCGAGTGTGTCAAGAATTTAAGCGGTAACATTCGAGTAAGCCGGCTGGTAATTCAACAGGCCAATAAGTCTCGACCAGTTGAAATAACTCTTTCTGATAATAAGCAAGCACTGCTCTTGCTGAACTAGTCGCATATAAGTGAAAGTAAAGTCCTATCAATATATCACCAAAATTGCGATGGTCTAAACTCAAAAGCCCATACTTTTTTGCGAGTGATCACAAAATCATTGCTATTACAGAGGGCTGGTTGAGGGATTGTGTTTTGAGTTTCGAACTGTTTCCAGATGATTATGTGGTATATCAAAAAAGTGGTGTTTTACTTGCGATCAACAGCAACTATTACGCATCTGAACTGTGTATCACTGAGAGTCCCATACACTCGATTTGTGTCATATGTGTAAGAATAATGAATGACTTAGAAATTCCAATCCATATTATCGTAATTCATATTCCTCCAGAAACTAATTTTAATACGAAGAGCTGTCTGAATGTTTGAAAGACCTGGATTACATCAATAACTCCAGTATTTTAGGAGATTTTGATATTCCAGAGTAACAACAGTTCTATGATACAAATGAGAACTCAATTCCAGTTTTCAGGCTTAACTCATTCATTAGCTATTGGTTTGTTATACAGAGTGATTTTTTTGAGAACGACAATTATAGAATTCTAGATTCAGTACTTTTTCCCGAAAATCATAACATTGAAGTGATCTTCTGATTTGCATAACCCTGCTTATTCGTGAATTTGGAACTCCATTGCGAAACTATAGCGGTTTTCACATCGAATGTCAAACGTTATAATTTTCTGTTGATTGATAATAATAATTTTGCCTAGGTATTCAGTGATATTGATTGGGATTTTTCGAAAATGATTTCTGATGTGAATCTAGCCTGTGAAAACTTCAGTAAAATTATGTATGTTATAATTCGTCAATGCACCGCAATCCAAGTCAAAAAACTTGCAAATACCCCAAATCTGATAATTGATTTAAAAAAATCATAATTATCACAAAATGTATAGAAAGCACCAAATTCATTTCTTTCTAGGCTGCTACAGCCAGTCAAATTACTTATTAAACAAGACATCGATCTGTCATATTTGGAATTCTTTGGAAAATCGGAAAACAATTTTACAAAAATCTATTGTAAATGCGTTTGCACATTACTTCAACAGTGTTTATATTTTCGATGCGAATTCTCTGAATGTTAGCACCTTACACTCCATCAGCTCGAATCATACTCTGCATATCGCGGATATTTCTGAAAACCCAATTCTTCCATCAAATAAGAATTTGAAGAAAAAACTGACATGCGGCCCAGATAATTTTCCGGTTACGCTAGTTAAGTCACACGCGAAGGTCTTGTGTCGTCCTCTCCTATCGATTTACAATATTATTCTGAGAACTGAAACATTCCATTATATTTAGAAAATATCCAGTATTTGTCCTGTATTTGAAAAATTGGAAACATTCATAACTACAGACCTATAGCGCTAATATCAGTATTCTCCAACCTATTCGAAATTATTTTGTTTGATTTCATTTACTCTCATGCTGGTAACCCCCTTCTGAGTTTCAGCATGGCTTCATGAAATCTAGAAGCGCAGTATCAAACCTATGCACTTTTACCCAGTTTATATCAGATTCTCTCAACAATCGTCAAGTGGATGTTGTTTATACTGAATTCAGCAAAGCTATTGACAAAGTTTCACATAATCGACTACTAACATCTAATTATTATTGAAATGCTACCTCAATGACATGAACCTATTAGTGGACGATGGAGGTGTGCAATCATTTCACTTCATAGCCTATCCGGGGGTACCTCAAGGATCTAATCTTGAGCATCTTTTGTTTAATTTTTTCATTAATGATATTTGCACATCAGTCAAGTCAAGCAACCCTTCATTTTGCAGATGATTTGAAAATCTTCACAGAAATCCGAAATAATGACGATTGTTATCGTTTGCCAGACGATTTGAATCATCTTTATGAATTGTACTGAAAATAAGTTACCTTCGAATGTTGACAAATGAAAAATCATGAGCTATTCTAGAAGAGTATTCACCCTTTCATTAAATTATGGGAGTGATAATGGTAATCTACTTCGAGTGAGCGATTGAAAGGAATTGGGAGTCATATTCGACAGCAAATTGATATTCAATCTGCACATTGAAAAAATCATATTAAATTCCAACAGAGCTTTGGTATTTCTCATACGCAATTGTAGAGTTCAAAAACATCAAAGCAATGCAATCTGTTTATCATTGTATAGTACGTAGCAAGTTGAAATACTGCAGTTCCGTTTGGAACCAAAGTCAACTCGAACATATATCAGCTCTAGAAACAGTATTAAAAAAAATCCTCAATTTTTTTTCATGAAATACAATATCTATCCTGAAGTGCATTACGGTTACGATTCACTACTAGAAGAGTTTGTATTTGCCAACTTGAGAAAACGAAGAGAAATTGAAGACATGATATTTTCATACAAATTGATCAAGAATCACATAGATTCAGGGTCCCTTCTGTCTACACTAAATTTCATTGTACCTCGTATCTCATCTAGGTTTCATCTGATTTTTTGAATCGATGTGCCAAATTCACAACATCACTTCAATAGTCCGATATCATCTTTGTGTAGAAGCCTGAATAATTTTTCGTCAGTGGATGTATTTTTCTTTTATTTAAAACATTTCAAAAATCAACTGTACACTCTTATACCAAATCAGCCCTATGTATTCTACATTTTTTCTTTGTTCTTTTTTATTTTTATTACTTATTTCTTTTTTCGCCTTTTTTTATCTACTAATCCCACCTACTACTCAGGTTGTTAACATTATATATTCCTGTAATTGGGCTCTGGCCTGTTGGCCATATTATATCGTGGATGTGTTTGCTCCACTCCAAGCGTGCGCCCAACGAGTAACTTGTTAAGCACAATGCTAAAAATGTGTAAATTCATGTTTTTGTGTTGGTAACTCAGGAGAATGATGACCTGGCAGGTGTATCGCGGTTGCGTCATCATCCCCAACCCATGGAAAAGTTGTTATGGGGAAAACGATTCGTAGGTAACTTGCTTTTATAAGGCGGACATTTTGGGGGGATATTTTTTATCAACAATTTTAAGCATCTATATTGAGAGCCAGGAAATTCTGGCGGTTGCAAGCAACCGCCAGGTGAGTTTACAACAGGCTTATACGGGTATCTGTGTAAAAAAAGAATCGTGAAATTTTGGTCACACCCATTTGAAAGCATCACAAATCTAGTGGCGTCGTCAAATTTTATAAAAAAAAATTGCTAGTATGTTTTTTGGATTTTTGACCTTAAAAAAAATTCGAAGTAGGCCGTGAAATTTTTATTTCGATTTTATAGCATTCAACTAGAACAATTGAAGCACTATCTACTGAAAAATAAACTTCCGAATCGGATAATAAATGAAGGTTTTGGAGAGGTGACCGGTATCGTTCATTTAAATATCAAATTTATCAATATTTGTATGAATATGATGCGGGGGATTGTGTATTGTAACTGGGTTATACGAAAAGAAACAGTAAATCCAAATTTACATAACAATATTCTATACAGTGATGAATCACGATCTACAAATGATGGTCATTTCAATAGAAATAATTTACGTTATTGGGCACAGGAAAAGCCACATGTGTTCAGAGAAGGAAGACACCAGGAAAGATTCGGATTCAATGTTTGGCTAGGAATTCTTGGAACCAGAATAGTGGGACCAATCATTTTTGATTGAGCTTAAACAGGTGAACGGTGCCTACAAATTGCAAATGATGAAATCCAAAATTGTATTTAAGACATTCCCTTAGCGACACGTCGCGTTATGTATTTCCAACAAGATGGAGCAACTCTACATAATTCGAACGTAGTCCGAGTACATCTTACTAGAACTTTCAAAGACAATTGGATTGGTATTCATGATCCAGTTCGTTGGCCACCAAGGTCAGCAGACCTCAAGCCAATGGTATTTTTTGTGTAGGCTCACTAGAAGAATCAAGTTTATGCTCATAATCGATCTCAAAATCACGGGGAATTCGAAGACAGGGTAATGAGAGCCATCAACAAAATAACTACGGCTCAACTAGTGAATGTTATGCGGGCTTGCCCAAAAAAATACAAAAATGCATTGACGTTAACGGGCGACATTTTGAACAATTAGATTAATTGAGTCTGTCATAGGTGTTGAATTCCTTTCGAATTGAGTTAGAAAACTGTACAAGTACCAAATGTCTATTATTTTGTAGGAAAGTTATCGAAATGAATATTATGTTGCGTCCGAATTTGCAGTTTCAAAAATAATTCCAGACCTATAGGAGAAATTCAATATCATAGCCAATTGAGATGGAGTTGAAAGGCTCAATACAAATGTAGGTATAGCATAGAAATTATCTTCATAAAAAATAAATATGAAACAAAAATATGGAGATTTTTTCATGTTTTGTATTTCAATATGTATTGGAGTCTCTAACCAACTTTGAAAGTTCCTATGTTATTATTTGAAAGAAATTAGTGTATTGATGTTGAAAAATAAAGAAAAATTAAAATTGTCAAAATTGTTAGTCTGCATAAAACTTATTGTGTAAAAAGTTTGGCCACGAATTATTGTTACTTACATGATATTGTTCAATCTTCCATAGCATACTCTCATGAAAATGTCCCGTTACGAGGGGAAAACAAAAAGTATTTTTTTATAAAATCTCAATTATATAAGCAGATTGTGAATTGGAAGTATGATTGTGATATATCATTGGAAAGGTAATTCTACACCGAATCGTAATTACCAAAAAATTATATACTTTCTATTTGTAATATAAAAATTGGATGCGCTCATGATCAAACCGGAAGTGTCATATTTGGTTTGATACTTGCTATATTGTACATTCATAACATCAAATCGAAGTACCGAATTTGAAACATCCATATGAGATAACAAGATACAGGGGGGTAACTTGGTTCCGGTCACCCGGTATATATATATATATATATATATATATATATATATATATATATATATATATAAATATATATATATATATATATATATTATATATATATATATATATATATATATATATATATAAATATATATATATATATGTATATATATATATAGGTTCCCGCGGTCATGACCATTATGAATATTGAATGTTCGGGTTGAACCATGTCTAGAAATTTGTAAATTTTGACGTTTCGGCTCCCATTTTGGAGCCATTTTCAAGAAAAGTGGAAAAAATATATGAATATGAGTCATTGATAAGAAGGGAAGTGATTTCCAACAGGGTAGTGATTTCCAACAGAAGTCTCAATCTGCCTTCTCCTAGGTTGTAGACACTGAGGTGGAAATGTGATTTCCCCTGAGTTATCAATCTGTCACTTGGGAAAAAAAAGATTTCCAACTGCAGCCTCAATCTGCCTACTCCTAGGTTGCAGTAACTAAGGTGAGGTTCATGATTTTGTTACTGAACACCGTGGTCTCAATCTGCCTACCCCCAGGTCTCGCTACTAGCGTCCTCTGAGGTCTCGATCTGTCTACTCCTTCGAGAAAACTAAGGATCAAGGGAGAATGTTTGTTGAATACTCTGATCTCTAGTTCCCTCGAAGGAGTAGACAGATCGAGACTTTAGGGAAAACTAGTAGCGAAACCTGGAGAGTAGGCAGATTCAGACCCCGATATAAAATTCTGAACCCCACCTAAGTGACTACAACCTAGGAGTAGGTAGATTAAGATTTCAGTTGGAAATCACTTCTCTCGCGTACTCTTATCAATAACTTATATTTATATAGTTTTTCCTCTTTTCTAGAAAATGACACCAAAGGGGGAGCCGAAACGTCGAAATTAATAAATTTTCAGACGTGGTTTAACCCGAACTTTCGATATTCATTATATATAGGTCACCAACAGATGACAGTATAGGCCAATCCACAACACCAAAAATTTGACTTATAGTGCATTCAGAGTGAAACAAACAACTATATATATATATATATAGGTAACATATATATATATATATATATGTAATGACCGCAACAGCATCAACAATAGAAATGATTTGTAACAACCTTTTTCAACTTTGTCTATAGAAATAAAATCGATATTCACATGCTGCCAAAAAAATACGGTCCGGATCATATAGTACAACTCAATTTGAACTATTAAGGGGGTGAAAATGCATAAAAAATAAACAAACCATTGCCGATTACTTCGAAGTCACACACTCACAATAACTTTCGTACGATGCAAACGCAGAAATTCAAATAAAATTATTTGTAAGTGAATACTCATATATATTACAGATATTTTCGTAGTGTGTTAAATAACGTGTTATATTTCGAACCATATATTTTCAATCAATTATTTTGGTGCATATATTTCAGTGTGTTGAGTTAAATATGTCTCAAATTCTATATTTTTTATTTTAGTGTTTTTAACCTGATGATGATAAATACTGAATCAGAGAAAACTGGAGAAAACAAAAATAAATACAAATACAGTGTGTTTCTACCCTCTTGCACACCCGTGAATGACGAGTGTATGATGCCATTTCATAACGAATTACAGCGGTTGAAAAACCGAAAAAAAAATTTGAAAAAATGAAAATATTTTTTTTTGTGTGAAATTAGTCCATATTTTGTGAAACGCGAAACGGCGAATTTTGGTAGGATTTTGTTTTTCATATTTTTTTTTTGCGTATTGACCTTTACTGAAAATTTCAAAGGGAACATTCATTAATTTTCTGATGGACTATCAACTGTTAGCGGATGTGCAAGACCCTTATGTATTTATATATATATATATATATATATATATATATTCATATCATTTTCATCGTCCATCCATGTTCGGGTGTCAACGTTGTTGGTTGTCTAAGATATCTAAAGATATATTGTGTACGTAGAATTAGCCGAAAATTCAGGAATCGCGGAAAATATCAAAGTTGTCCACATTGGTTCGAATTTGGTGGGTAGGTAGGAAACCAAAAAATAAACAACTTTTTCATATAATTTTTTTTAAAATATGGAGCTAACCCATTTTTTTCTGAATGTCAAATTTAACAGGAGTAGCTAATCGACAGAAACAAATCATAAAAGTTAGTCTGCATTATATCTATTGTTTATGAACTCCAAATTTGAAAACACTCCATATGATTCGTATAAAGAAAGATTTAAAAAATATCTTGTTGTCCTGTCGCAGATCTTCATATAATGTATGAAACAGACCTTTTGACGCCCTTTCGAATAACAAGGGATGCATATGATGCATACTTGGAATAAATCGACGATTTTTCTTTCTTCGAATCAGAAGCAATAGCAATGGCACATCACTTGTAGCCATTTTGGGTTGAACTGCCTTAGTCAAATCGGCCACTGATGTGGATCGATAACCGTCAAGCGGCTCGCCCGACACGGCCTCAGTTCTCAGTCTACGTTGTTCCTCATACAGTAGTATACACGGGCCCGGTGACAAGGTGTACATTATGAAATATCGTCAACAAGTGACTTAACGATGTCGATTTCTGTTATCTTAGATGCTGCATTGCTCTGTACGCAAAGCTTCGGCCGCGCGGCGGCAGTGGGAGGTCCGTTGCGACTCGATAATCTCACCCACTATTCGATTTCTATGCGACATTTGAAAAATTACAGGTCCTTTAGTATTTATTATTGAATGCGATTTACCAGTTGCAAATGAAAAACGCATTCTCTGAAGTTTGCCAATCGCAGTCGCGGACGGTGAGCGAGCATTTATCAATAAAATACTACATGCGTGGAACAATGCTTCAAGAGCAATTGAATAGTTTGGCATTTCATTATAGAGCATGGATCTCTACAAAAAAATAGGTTTCAGTGACGTTATAAATGAATTTGCCACATTAATAGTGGGAAAGCTCATTTCAAGTTGAAATATATTTTATTTCTAACAATAAATGAAAAACAAAATTATCTCATTATGTACCTAACCAAATACATATACTACCAGATGCAAAGAAAGGGACTAGGGGGCCCGTATTGGAATCAAAGTAACGGCCCTCAAAATTTTTGTCATCAGGTCTGAGTATACAGTATACTCGTTGTTATTTGCAAATGTCGTTTAGTGACAACAAACAGTTCTGGAGAGACATCATAAAACTTCATGGAGAGAAACGCTCGTTGTGGGATGAATATGCCATATGGCTCGTTGGTGGCCGGTTTTGAGAGTAATGAGATGGGACTGAATTTGTTCTGCTGTAGAAGCCACAACTTGGCTTACACATTCACGGCGCTCTCCTCGTTTTTATCTTGAAACAAAAAACCATCATATAGCGCTACGGTCGATTTGAAATCCATCGCAATACTAACGTTGGAGCTCGATCCTGAGTTGGATCATGTATGGAAGCCTGCAAACATGTTTATGTGAAGTTATCCACACTTTCCCATCCGCAGTTTCTGACGAGTAGACTGTCGAAAATGGGATAGAGTGAAATTTGTGTGCGGCGTTGCCAGACTTCCGGGTAATTCCCACTCACGCTTTTTCCACGTTTTTCAGGATATCTCGTTCATAAATGCACAATCCTTGGTATTATTTTTGTTCACTGATATGCGCTCAATCATCTTATCAATACGAATAAGGTATCAAAACAATTTAGAATGCTTTTTAGACGTTTTCTTCCACACATTTCCCCTTAATAATGGATCTTTCATGAAAAACATTGTATGTATTCAATACATACAGGGAGTAAAAATAATTTGGGAAAAAAAAGAATAAAAATAATCCTTTTTTCATAAATTTCTCGGTATATCGTAGATGTAGATTGAAAAAATAATATATTTTTAATTTTAATTTTTTAAATTTTCCTGTATTTCTGCATGCTCGTTGATGCTTCTTCCGAAGAAATACTCACGATGATATTTCCGATATATACAGGGTGTCAAAACAATTTGTAGTGCCGTAGGGGAAAAAACAGTTCCAGCCCGGTTTCCAAATATTCAATATCTCCGTTATGACTGCATAATCGTTGATAATTTCCTCACCAAAATGTTCCTTTTAATGTTCCACCAAAATGTTCGTAATGATGTTTCCTACCCATACAGTGTGTCAAATCAAGTTGTAGTGCCGTAGGAAAAAAAGTAACAAATAAAAAAATCTAATTTTTATACATTTTTTCATATATCTCTGTTATTTCTGCATGATCGTTGATGATTCTTTCAAGGAAATACTCGCGATGATATTTCCGATGAATACAGGGTGTCAAAACAATTTGTAGTGCCGTAGGGGAAAAACTATTCCAGCCACGGTTTCCAAATATTCGAATATCTCCGTTATCTCCATAATCACAAAACTCGTTCGCCATTTTGTTTTTCTCAAGCAGAAATTCCTCAATGTATTGTCACCAGAATTATGAACACCTGCCAAATCTCAGCTCGATCGAACAACGGGAAGTGGGTCAAATTCAACTTGTAATATCTTATTACAAACCCACAAACATACATCTGAACAGGTTAAACTGAATAGAGGCTCCTAAAAAAATCAGATCAGTGATATATTTCAAACATACAAGATTTACATGGAAAGTACGGAGAGTCTCCCTTGGCAGTAACTCCGGATAGTCCCTAACTTTGTAGAATAACAGTTTATTTCAGTTACTTACATTGATGTTACAGTTTGATGATGATGATATTACATTTTTGAATAATATATTACTCGAATTCATTATCATATCTTTGATAACGAGTCGAAATATGACAATATATTTTCTGATAGCCTCAATATCATGAGCTATCGAATTATGAATAACATCTGACTGGCTGCAGTTGATATAATATGGTATATTCTCAATTATTTTGGTTGTGATAGAATTGTTAAACATTATTGCTACAGAGATTCATTCATCCGATTACGTCCATTTATTTTACTCGAACAATCAATATAAAAGTTAGTGAAATATCGGATCTGATGCAAGAAACTAATAATGAAAATAATGTCTGTTGAGCATTTATACAATGAAAGAGTACTTACAAATTGCTGCCGTGTTTTGAGTCCGACCCTGGTCACCGACCTAAGTAATGACGCTGTTCTACTACTACTTTAATGCGCATGAGCGCAACTACAAAAAAGCACGTCCAAATAGAAGAAATAATCATCCTGATACGACCCCTATCGGAGATGTACTGAACTGCTGGACAAGGGTTGTTTATATTGCCCAGTGTTAGCAACCATACCATATTTAAGGTACACATACCATTATTTGCCACATTGTACCTCATCAATGTGACAAAGTACGCTGTGTGTACTATAATTCGAGTGAAATAGAGTCATCAACTTGACATGACATGAATTATCAACTTGACATGTCACCATCTGGAGGGTTACCGACACTAACCGAATGTACACGAAAGTTACTGTATACTTAAGGGTGGCGACAATGGTGACTGGTGTGATCACAGACATGTGAAAAGTCAGACAAGTTGTTCTTTGAATTTGGATATAAATACATCATTTGCTTTGTATTTTCTTTCATTTCTATAACCTCTTTGTTATTGTTCAACCATGTTCTGGCTTACATCCTTTTAGGGGAGAGGAAGTATAGTTTATCGTTACTTTCAATAATTTATTATTTCACACAGAAATAACGGATATATATGAAAAAATTTATAAAAAATTAGATTTTTTCATTTCTTACTTTTTTTCCTACGGCACTACAAATTGATTCGTCAGCCTGTATGGGTAGAAAACATTATTGCGAACATTTTGGTGGAAAAATTATCAACGATCATGCAGTAATAACGGAGATATTCGAATATTTGGAAACCGTAGCTGAAACTGTTTTTTCCCCTACGGCACTACAAATTGTTTTGACACCCTTATATATCGGAAATATTATCGCGAGTATTTCCTTGAAAGAATCATCAACGATCATGCAGAAATAACGGAATATATGAATAAATGTATAAAACATTAGATTTTTTTATTTGTTCTTTTTTCCTGGCACTCCGTTATTACTGCATATCTTATAATTTTAAAAATGTTTCCCAAAGGGTCAAATTGATGACACCCTGTTTGGGTAGAAGACATCATTTTGGTGGTAAAATTATCAACGATCATGCAGTAATAACGGAGATATTCGAATATTTGCCCTGTATATATCGGAAATATCATCGTGAGCATTTTTTCGAAAAATCATCAACGAGCATGCAGAAATAACGGAGATATATAAAAAATGTATAAAAAATCAGAACTTTTTATTTTTACTTTTTTTCCTAGGGCACTACAGATTGATTTGACACCTTGTATGGGTTGAAAACATTATTACGAACATCTTGGTCAAAAAATTATCAACGATCATGCAGAATTAACGGAGATATACCGAGAAATTTATGAAAAAAGGATTATTTTTATTCTTTCTCTATTCTCCTAGAGCTCTACAATTTATTTTTACTCCCTGTATGTATTGAATACATACAATGTTTTTCATGAAAGATTCATTATTGAGGGGAAATGTGTGGAAGGAAACGTCTAAAAAGCATTCTAAATTGTTTTGATACCTTATACGTATTGATAAGATGATGAAAATAATACCAAGGATTGTGCACTTATGAATGAGATATCCTGAAAAACGTGTGAAAAGCGTGAGTGGGAAGTACCCGGAAGCCTGGCAATGCCGCACACAAATTTCACTCTATCCCGTTTTTGACACTCTACTCGTCAGAAACTGTGGATGGGAAAGTGTGGATAACTTCACATAAACTGCAAACATGGGTTGGGCGTCAGGTATATAGACCACAAGCCCAGGCCAATTTTGGGGGGGTCATGTGACCCAGCATGAATATCAGAATTATAGTAGCATACGAATCAACTCATTTAGGCACTGTGCCGTCAGTTGTGAGTGGTGCAGGTAAAATGAACTCCTCGTCGAGTAAAGATATATTGCGACAAAATATTCTTGAAGAATAATGAACTGGGACCAACTGCCGTACAAAAATAACAGTACTGAAAGCCAGGAAAAAAATATTTTCAGCAAATCTTTGCACTCAATATAGGTGATTCACCACTGTACGGCGTTTGTATATTTGGATTTTTATCACTACGTAGATTCAATTTTCAGCAACGCCGTACATATTTGCTGGTACAGGGGAGTGAAGCCCCGCACGCAAACTCCTTCTTAGACCTATATGGTTCAAGATCATTGCAAAATGTACGGGATCGATTCCACAATATAATTTAACTCATAAAATAATTTTCAGGAACTCTGCTGTCTAAAAATTATGGTTAATAAAATATAAATAAAAAATTACCCGCATTTGGGGGTTGAGTCCTATATTTTTGAAAGAAATATCATAAATTTCTGTACGGCAACCGGTTTTTGGATATAATGTGACTTAATATTGTTGTTTTACGTGATAGCCGGCTATAATGAATGCAATATAATTGAAAAAAAAAAAAAAAACCAAAATTTAAAAGATTTTTGACTTGCATTGTTATTTTTCAGAGAAGTAATTCTCAGAATATTATTGTTTTTTTTTATTTTCCAAACATATCAAAACAAAAACAAAATGATGCCGAACATTTTTACTTTGAGGATTTCTCACAGCTGAAAAGATTGTGCATTATATTTTTACGGAATGTTAGGGTCATTAATTATGGTACGACATTAACTAAATTTTAATGGCAATTTGAAATAATGACTGAAAATTACAATGCCGTTCATGCCGTTTAACATTAGTTTAAATATACGATAATCTGAAAATTCAAGCTTCAACTATATGCTTTCTTTCATTTCAATGTACATCATTCTACTGTACCTCACAATATTTGTATTTTACGTTTTTTACTGAGTCGTATTTCTATAATACCCCCATTTTGATCCCAATCTGAATTTCGTCATAGATTCTGTTAAATAATAAAAAGATTTGAGATATCAGAGGATATTGTGCGTGAAAAGTGAAAATTAAATCAATATCTTTCACACACTTGTTACAAAAAAATACTAAACTAAACTATACTATGGGATTGTTGATGGAACATTCGAATGAAAATATATAAAAGTTCAAATATTTTATGAAAATCTACCTAAAAATATTCTGTAAATACCTACAAAGAACTTTTTATTACTTCCGTTAACTTTCATAGAAATTCGTTACCTCAAATAAAATTTGGTTTTTATTAAATAATTATGGCTTGTGAAAGTAAGAGAACAATGTAACAGAATATAAAAAATAAACTTCATTATTCATCAGAACTTTTACTATCGCATTCAGATTCCGTAGTATCTGCATTGGAATTGGGCTCATTTTCGCATCGTATGATCGAAATAATAGAAGAAGTTATATTTCAATTACCTATGACAAGTTAAAGAAAAAATTGCAAAATTTTCCAAAAAAAAATAAAAAAACATTGTAAAAATAAAATTCTATCACTTTCTATTAATTTCAAGAAAACATTGTAGCAGGAAGGGAGTCACTTGGGGTCACTTATTTTTCCCCAGATTCTGGGGAAATTTTATACCTGAGGCGCAGGCCGATTTCCCCAGATTCTGCGACTTTTTAAAAGGTTTATAAATGGCAACATCGCAAGTGGCAACATCGCAAGTGGCAACGTGGGCGGGTCGATTGGTGACGGAATGTATACTTCAACGGTCGTTGGCGGGTCGTAGACTTCAAAGACACGGTTGGTGGGGGGCCGAAGATATGGTTGGTGGTGACGGGGTAGACGGCGGTGGAGGTTTGGTGGCGGATTCGGGGATTGATTCTGCTAGTGGGTGCGTACGTCGCTGAAACAATGGCGCGTGGCATAGGTGAGCGGATGAGTGTTGGCCAGTGGCTGTGGATTGGGGGTAAATTGGGGGTTGGCCCACCTGGGAAACGTGTTCCATGACGTAATCCTGGCGGCGTCGGTAGACGTCAAAGGTCAAAATGACAACGTCAGACTTCAAGGCATCGTTGGCGGGTCGATTGGTGACGGAATGTATACTTCAACGGTCGTTGGTGGGTTCATGACGGGGTGGCCGCTGACGGCGGTGGAGGTTTGGTGGCGGATTCGGGGATTGATTCTGCTAGTGGGTGCGTACGTCGCTGAAACAATGGCGCGTGGCATAGGTGTGGTGGTCCATGGCTTTGGACCGTGGGAAATTGGGGGTTGCCCCACCGTGGCTTTGGCCTATGGGAAAATTTGGGGTCATACAGAGTGGCTCAAATTACCATGAAATATATGAATTCATATACGTTTTGTATACATGGTGTACCAAAAAAGTCGATGTCACCGATTCAGCTGATTTTCAACGAGACAATGTGAATCGATGTACTTGAGTCATTTTGGCATTTGAAAATCGATTAAAAAAATAAAAAAACCAGTTTCCGTCCTATCATAGCAAGTGAGGTGTCAAATGAAAGGAGAACACCCATATAATCTAAATTCATCAAGCTCCGCCCTCCAACTTTATCGCAGAACAATAAATCGCCATTTGATAGCCTTAAATACTGCCCATATATTA